>JAQFYB010001339.1:0-33811 GCA_034694085.1 Pogonognathellus longicornis | reverse complement strand
ATAATTTCTTGGTCAGGCATTTTCAGCTGAATGTCGTTCCACAGTGCTTCAAACAATATAATCATATCAGTCAGGGTGATGTTGTTTTCTGTAGCACTCCTCAAAGTTTTCTTACTGTCTTTCTGCTTCATCTTTTCCACTGCAGCAAGAAACTGGAATTGGCTCATGTTGTATGTTGGAGAGTGAATTTCTTTTGGTCAATTTTTCAGATTGGAAGGGTGGAATTGCAATTTTTTAGATTTATGGGTACGTATCTATAGTTGCTTTATTAATTTAAATGCTTGTAATATGACAATTATGACTTTTTATGGTAAAAATTCTAATTATTTGTGAATTTATGGAGGAGCAAATTTTATCGTGACTTGTTTCGTATCCTCCCGCCCTGTCTTCCCCATAAATATTTATACACTCATACGGTTAGGTGGGGAGAAAGGACGGATGCGACCAACTGGATGTACCTACCAATACAATTCATACTCACATTATGTATTTTATAATACCCATTAGTTGATAGTATTCCAAATTACAGCTTTTCATTGTAAATATTATAAAATCCATCCATTTTAGCATTAATAACATCAATTATTAATGTGCATATTAGTAATCAAATCAATGATTAATTGACCTGTTTGTTGCATTAAATTACTAATTACAATTATATGGACTGAATTTCAAGAAATCTACAGTACATATTTAAAGAACATTTTTCATTTGATGTTAGAATATTGCTTACATCGTTGTGTGCATTACTATAAAAATAAATATAGTCTTAGTCTTAACAATTTCCTTGAGATTTGAAACATCACATCTTGCTTTCAAGTTTGCAACTTTCACTAAAATTGTATGTACACAACTTGGTGTACATCCTTCGCTGTTCAGTACACTGACTATGCACTATACAGTTGTGTTTGTGCAGTGTGTTTCCCCTCGTAATTAAAAATATGTCAGGATTGTGTAAAATAACTTGAAAGAGTGTTTCTGAGAATACACTGCCTTCAATACTTGATGGTGGTTTGGTATAAAAGTGCTGTACGTAAACAACCACTATTTTGTTAACTATACTACAACCTGACTCAATGCAATCCCTTTCCAACACTACACGATAGGTACGTATGTATGGCATGATCTTGGTTATATAAAGAAAGTGTGTATAAAAGCGAATGTTTATGTTGTGAAACGACGAGTGGTGAAGAATATGCAGAGAATATTATACATGATGTAGTGTATAGTGCCAAACCACTTGAGTACTAGTACTTACTATGAGCATAGGCACTAGAACTACTCTGTATGTAATGTAGGAAGTATTCAGGGAAAGGTTCAACTTTAGAAGTGTTTGCTCCTTGCAACAGCAGACAAATTATTTTTTCTCCAAAGTTGCGTGGGTTAAAAATCTTAGTTGAACTGAACTGCTCTGTTTCTGTTTTAATTAAAATTCGCCTACCAATGGTAAGCTAGGTATCTACTATGACTGTCTTATTGTGTGTACCTAATACCCTGCCACTGATACTATACTACTTCCGAGTACTCCTACTACAGCCGTTTGAATCAGTTTATACTTGTTTTATTTATGCAACGCTTAAAGCCAGTTGTTTGTAAGTACCACTTGGAACTTTTTATTATTACAGCACTTAAAGTAACTTACTTTTGTTGTGTATACTCCATTTGAGTTCAAGCACAAGAACTGTAATACACATTTCCAGAGTAGCCCGAGCTGGAGCTAACTAATGTATACCTAGCGGTAATATTCCGGAATAGTGCTAACTAAAACTACAACTGAATGAAAATTTTCGATGTATGATTTGCAATGAAGGCAGAAAAGTGAATATAGTAAAGCTGAAGCGGACGACAGTAAATGAAACCACTCTTTCAGGAATTAAAAGGAAAAAGCACAAGTCTTTGGTGAAAGCACAAGGCTGGTATGGCAAAGTAAAAACTAATGAAAGGAATCAAGAGAAGGGCAAAGAAAATCAAAGCATAACAAAATGCAGATAATGAATAGGAGAGCCAGAGTGTAGGTCTCCTTGCCGGGTAAATTCCAAATGAGTAAATGGTTGAATGTGGGGTTCTATGAGATATAAAGAACCAGAATGCTAGTATGGTGCTACACCTTCCTTCATTTACGTATACCAAAAGCTTATATCGGATTTCACTTCATTCCTGATTACAACATTCCTCCATTCACTCCTTCTTCGGAGGTTCGTTCTTTCCAATGTATGCTGGCTAGGCTGAAATCCTAGTTTGAAGTTGGTATGGTAAAACAAGCATGCCTCTGCGTTAGTTCGATATTCCCTCTTTGTCCATTCGAACTGAAGTATACTTCACAAAAGTCGATTCAAGTTTACTAACCCTTTTCAGGTAAAGTAAAAGGGACTCTGGCCATTTATTACATCTATATAGGTTTTCCCATTGGTCATCTTCCTTATCGAATTTATTTCGTTCCAATGTACACGAATACTCACAGCTACTACACTAAATGAATGATAAATTCAGCGGAAATGAGTTCAAGTACCTACCTGGAACACAAAGTGATATTGAGAACTCTTTTCTTTAATGTTTCAATGGACTTCTACGATCGTTTTGTAAGTTAGACTGTTCAAGTGTTTGTTAGTCCACAACGCTTTTAGATTTTCCCCTAGCTGATTCTACAAGTACCAATACTATGTATATACCATCCTTCTACAAAGCCAAGTATACATACACCATAAACTTTAGTTCTTTATATATTTAGATGCGTGTAAAATACTTTTACACGTAGAGCACGGTATGGTATTTTGTGCAAACAATTCTAATAATATTACTTTATAGTATATACGTTTGCAATTTAAAACCATTTTTATGGCTCAACTTTCGTTGGATGACTTTCACTAATTTATGATTAAATAATTTATTAATTTAAGTTTAAAATTCAGGTGACTGGAAAAAAGCATACTGTAATCAATAATGTTTTTTTGTATCACAGGATTTGGAGTTGTGGTTTACAACATTGCGGAGCTTCACACTACACTTCCTGAAATAGATACTCATGTTTCGTGACGACTTAGAAGATTTGAAGCAGTACCTACACCTGTTTAGATGTGGAACCCCGCTGTTTTCCATTATTTTATGTACCAAGCTAGTGACAAATAATATATGAGGCTTCTTTACGCTTGGATGTATAGTACATGGTGCGGATTCTGCGGATTGACTATGCATATGAATATAAATAAAATGTTTGTTAGGAAAGCTATGTTACTGGAGAGTGGCAATGTGTGAATATAAGTGATGTGTGCTTCGTCAGACTAGAATACACCGGGCAGTTTATGTTTATTACTGGATTAGTGTTTTGTGATAGTAATTCGAATGTCTCAGTAGAGAAACCAAGAAGAAGAATAAAAAGACATGAGATAATTACAGTGGCAGTCATTAGTCATCGCCATGAGTAGTCTGTTGGACCATTTAGACAACAATCATAGTGATGATGACGAAGATGATCACATCAATCGACTTTTCCCCAAATGTAAGCCGCGAGCCTCGTCTCTGTCTTTGTCCCCTTCATTGCAGCTGCAACCGTTTGGTGATGATTCGACCTCTACTTCTACTTCCGATTCACAGTTACCAACGTCAGAATTAACTGTTTCGTTTTCTGAAAGTAAAAATCGTAATATAAATTATCGTCATAATAATAATCAATTCAACCACTCTAGTAGTCGGAGACACTCTTCAAATTCTAGTAATTTCAATTACGAGGAAAACCATGCCTTGTTGCACTCTGCAAAGCAATGTGATCGTGATGAACTAGTTGCACATGAGATTGTTGGTCAGACATTTACACAGTATTATGAAAATAATAATTTCAATTCTTCGAAAAACAACCTTCACAGTTTGGGTGTGTCTCCTTCCTCAATCCCTTTAGTGAACAGTAAGAGTTACAGTGGGAATTTGGGAAAAACATCCATTCCACTCCCGACTAATTTTAAGTCAAGAAAAAGTGAGTCTAATCATTTTCATAACCAGCAGCATCAGCAGCAGCACCAACATCCCAGAAACACATCAAAGACTTCTAGGCGTGAACACTCGAATAGTAACAATAGCGTTTCAAATTCAAGTTATCACCCCCCTCGCCATCATCGTGCAAATAACACGAACACAACTGGAAATCATCGTGGTTCTTACGAAACGGTTGGGAGAATTGAGAAATTGAAAGTCGGTTCTACCTCACCTTCGTTCATATCAAATCAGTCGGGCAAAGGGAAAAACTTGAAAGGAGGACAGCGTGACAAAGGTAGAGAGAAACTTTTAAACTTGAGCAATTCAAGTATAAAGTCTCCGTCGTCTTTGTCATTGGCTTCCCATAGCTCGGTCGCAGGAATGGAATGCGATACATTAGATGACCACTTTGACAATGGGATCGGAAGTGGTGGAAGTGGAAGCAGTAGCGGCGGGAGTAATAGTCATAGTAATGGGAGTGCTTTTTCCGAAAATATTCTTTCAGGGAGTGTCAGCGTGGGCAATATGACTGCTGCGGGAGTTGGAAGTGGCAGTTTACGTGACTCTCGCATTGAAATTGCAGGTGGTCGAGAAATTTTTTCACAAAACCGTATCAGGGCTGGTCGCCGACTCCGCGGCTCTTCGTCCACATCTTCCTCTACTGAAATGATGGTAGATCCAAGTGTAACCTCTGCTTCAACGACTCCATCAAATAAAACCCGTCGGAAATCTCCCAATTCAAATCCCCAGTATCAACATCAACATCATCAACAAATACCACAAGGTAACTCTAATTCTGTAGTTCCATCCGTTGCAGGAGGAGCAAGTGTCAATTCTCCAGGCAGTTCTAATTCAACATCAACCTCAGTTTGGGAACGCAATAATAGTTCTGTAAGTAGTAAAAAATCTATGGGCTTGAGTTTCAAAGGAGTTCCAGGTAGCCATCGCCACCACACTCACGGTCGTGGTTTCGGTGGTCATCATCAACAAAGCCATGTCAAATCCAGACATGGACACAGCTATGGACATGGTTATGACTATTCAAAAAGTTTAGATTACGATGTGATGGGAGGAGGTGTGGTGAAAGGTGGACTTATGCCACAAGTGCATGCGACATCACCTTCCTCTAATGTGACTATGAAAGAAACTGTTTTTTCATCAGAAATTACATCAATCGAAAAGGCTGTCGCTGTAGGTGGAACTGGAGCGCTGAAGTCACCAATTGTAGCGCAGGAGTCGAAAAGTCCATCTCAGGTTGAGTTGAAAGCACCGTTCATTTATGAAACACCGGTTGGTGGTGGAGAAATTGTGTTTGATGATATCGAAGACTGGCAGGAGGATACGAGAGAAGAAGAAGCCAGAGAAGGAGATTACGAGGGCGAAGCGGAGGAGGAAAATGATCACGATGAAGACGAGGATGACCATTCAAGCCGAGAAAGAAGAAGAATCCGAAACCGAAGTCCCCAGTCTCAATTGCATTTACTGGAAGTGTTAATGAAGGATAATGAGGGGAAAGTGAGCGGCTCCTCATCCGGAAAGCATCACCATCATCATCACAATGCAGGAAATAGTAATATGGTGGGTCTTCTGGACGGTTCCCCATGTCCATCAAATCCAGGAGGAAATACAACTCCGAGTGGCTACGAGAGTGATGAATGTTCCGCATCTGCCTCTGCTATCACATCCTCACTCACCCCCACCACCATCGCATTAAAGACAAGTCCGAATAATGGAAACAAACGACTGATAGGAAATATCCCAATTGCCGAGTACGAAGGCTCGCCGAAACGTTATGGACTGAGACAGCAAAGCCATGCCACAATGCCGACTCATTTGGATTTGGTTGATGTGGGCATGGAGCTGAATACTGAATCTGAGCAAAACAGATCTGCACACATGCAAACAGCACAATGTCTTCAAAGTCAAAGCACACCAGCTCCCACATCCTCGTCCTCCTCATCACTTGATAATACCAACACGGTGGCCAGCTCCAATTCTAGCAGCCGAATTAATTACAATAGAATAAGTCCAAGAGTTCTCTCTCCCTCTCAGTCTCTGTCTGGGTATCCTCCAAAAGTTCCCGGATTCCCTCAGAGAGTGACGTCAGCACCCGGAGTGAGTAGTAGTAACGATCCCGTTTGTATGGACAATAACACCGGTGGGAGTCTTAATGCTAGTGGCACACTCGCACATGAAATGGCACGGGAAAGTGCAGACGAGATGGCTAAATTGGCAATTGGGGAGAGTCGCAATAGTGTCCTTACACAGAACGTGGATTCAGGAGAATGTTCTTCGGGCAAATTAGCCGGGGGTGTGTCAGCTCTCACATCCGACTTAATAATTGGACAGTTGAATGTAAAATTAGGAACTTCAGACCTTTCTCCCGATGACAGTGTGGCGAGTCAGCAAGGATCCAATAACACAACATCGTCTACAAGCTCCGACCCAGATCATGATTTAGATCGTCGCGCCAATCTCCCCACCGTAGATACAAATAATGAAAACGACGATCTTAATGTAATGCGGAGAAGTCTCCCACTGTCTCTAACTACCAATAATAGCACCGGCATAGATCAAGACTACTTGTACGAATTCTCGGAAACGAGAAAAGTTTTAGAAGAATTTTTTAAAGTCTCTCCTCATCTAGTCAGAGGAAGTGTGAATGCAAGTGAGGGAGGTGAGCTGGCTCTTATGAGCGGCGAGAGACCCGCCAATTTTGATGAATTGGACTATACATTAAGAAGACAAGCAGGGAATTCTTACGTAGGTCAAAGGTTAGCGGGAGAGTGTGCTGTGGGAGCTGTTGAAGAGTCTCCGAAGAAACCACCTCGCAGAGGAATCGTTTTACTGGGAGGTGGGGACGGAGGAAGTGGCAGTGGTGGCGGTGTTTCCCCAAGACTAATTTCTTTCCAAGAAGTGACTTTGCCACCAATGCACTCCCTCTCTTTGTCAATGCACACACACTCACACTCTCATTTACACTCGCACTCTCGATCCAGAAGTTCACGCTCCCCTCGATCACCCACTTCACAGTCACGCTCCGAATCTCATTCCCCCTCCTCTCAAGATCCGTCTCGCGACGTCAATGATAATGATATCGATGCTGAGACTACGTCCACAAACACTGAAACTGATCTGGGAGAAACGGAAGTTGGACTTCAAGTAAGTTTGCCTTTCTTTTTTCCCCTTTCTTTTTCACAAAATGTATTAAGAGTTCAATTCCCCCGTGAACTCCAATTTTCAACCCGCATTCGCCGTAGATAGCAACTAGACCCACAAATGCGGCTGCACTCAAACCATATATTATTATTATATAGTAAACTCAGCCACAATCATGCATCCAACTATATTCAGTAAATAATCTCAGAACATATTGTATGCTATATGTGGAATGATTCTGCAATCTGAGAGTAATCACTCTAAAAACTAAGGAATAATGCTACCGAGCTACTCTTGAAGCAAATATTGCATAGGTATACATTATACGGATAATATGCTTGAAACTCTGAAATCTCCGAGTTAGAATTGTATTAGAATGCGTCCGATGCTTTACTCAAAGCTGGCGGGGAACCGGGCGGTCGTTGCTTTGCTATAAGCTATTCTGTCTGTAATCTGTGATGCAGATTTTAATTACCTTTGTCTGGTTTTATTAATATTTTTCGGTAAGTCGAGTGAAAGTTTTTTTATTTGCTTGAGCTGTAATCATAAATACGAGTGGTACAACTATGTACAACGTATACAAAATCGCTGTTGAACCAATAATATCTGTTTCATGCTGTGTGTTGTGAGCTTTGTTCTTTACACTTTTACAATGTTTATATAAGCCTGTTCAAAGTTTAAAGTTGAGTTTGCTTAAGTGTTACCTTCAACTTTCACCTTTACCACGCAATGTTTCCATTTCGCTTGCACATTGCACAATTCCCTCTCCAAAAGCGTGCAGAATTAAAACTGATGAGATTTAACTTATTTGTGTCTGTCAGTACTGTATATTATGAGGGTAAGTGCCAAGCACCCAGAACCTTCCTAATATATTGGTTACAGTAGGCTGATAGAAAATTACAGTAGACAGACGCAGGAAGCATATCGGAAAATTGAATCAAGAAAAAATATTCCCTACCTTGTTTTTACTAAATTGATTGAATATACTGCGCTGTGACGACATAAATATTGATAGAATTGTTATTTTGGCCGAATTACATTTTGTTGAAGGTTTTTAGAGATAGGAAATTACATTTTGGTGAAATCTCCTGCTACATTGTTATTGTGTTATTTAGTAGCATACACATATACAGTATATTTAGGTATTCCCTCCGCTTTTAACATCGCATTCATATCACATTGTGGTACCTACTTAATAATATATCGCCGTCATCTTTTCTAGCGCAAATAAATATTTGCCACATCTACTTAGGTAGATAAGAGCATAGATAGATAGGTATTGGGTATTCTTGAGATTCGAATGCGCATTCCTATAATAATATCTGATTGTGTTCGTTATGGTATAAAAGGCTGACTGCTGGTAGATATTGCTTGATTCAATCCACTTTAGTTTCGCAGTGCCTACTTACGTCATTTACTTCTCTGGCTTTATTATCCTCTGTTATCATTTCGTTATTTTCCTTTATGGCATACTTACGTCCACATTCCATATCGTAAAAAAGTAAAAGTTGCTTAGCTTGCTGCCTTTGTCGCTTATGTTGTTCTCTATTTGTGTTCTACGTAAATTGTAATTGTTTCTGTTTATTTGCGGCCAGCTAAGTTAATTGCAACTCACAGTCGCAACTGGGGTATAAAAATAATAAAATAGCTTTGTGAGTTACAAGAATTCTTCTATGAATCCCTGAGAGATTTTTGTTGCAATCTTGATGGATATTGTCACTTTTAGGTACATAGTGTGACACTAACATTGAAGATTATTATGAAATATATTTTATATGCTTACATGTATGTTTGTCCCTCATATCGAAGATGCGTCAATTTCCATTAAGAATTAACTCTTCAATTCTTTATTCACGAATCGTTATGTATGTATTTAAGAAGTAAACAGATTCTTTCTAATGCTTACTAACTAATATAGAATTTTTCAAAATCATCATTAAAGCAGTTATGCATTTAAGACGGATCTGAATTTTAATTATGTTGTTTTATGCTTACTTAAGCAATGTATTGCAAATTGAAAAGCTCATCACTTTAGAAATAGAGCAAACGCATTAACAGTTTTTTATCTTGCATAATTAATGAACTTATGTTGCAGTCATCGCTACATAATTTTTGTGTTATAATTTGTATGTAGGTAATAGTAATGAATTGTCGGATTTTGATTAAATTGTAGTACTGAGATTTATTCATTCATCCATACAACTTGTGAGTTAATATAACTATCATTTCATTCCCCTCTTCACGTCATAATGTAGCCTTTCGCCATAAACAAAATTGCTGCTTTTGTATTATTCCGTTCGTTGGTATAGTGCAATGTAGCTAATGCAAGGGTAGGAGCGCATCCATATGTATGGTGTTACACTAGTAATAATTTTATCTGCCATCGACAAAGCTGTCGTTACGGTCAGTTACGTTGTGGTCATTTGCGCGTTGTCGACACAGTAACAGCTGGGTGAAACTATGGTATAAATGGAAAGGGAGAAGCGAAGGGGATGCATCGGTATGAAACCAAAACGAAAAATATAATTCCTAGTTTACAACAGATAAATAAGTAGGAGAAAACTCATGCTAGTGTGTAATCGACAGTACTTACCATGAAAGTGTCTAATACTTATCTGTAGAGTAAATAGGTTTAACTAATAACAAATTAAGCCTGAATATTTAACAACGGTACGAGGGAGAGACTGCATATAATATAGCGGGATATGTGTATCAGAAAAATTTGAGTACCTATTGTAGTATACTATTCCATGCTTTAACAGTGTATAGAACTTCATATCACACTGTTAACAAAAGAGTATGTATTTATATATATTTAGTGCAAACTAAGACTAATAAGCGAAGCATTTTCTTTGTGTCTTGCCTTATACCTAAGTTACAAGGTCAACTTTATTATGTATTTGGCTAGAGTTCTATTGACTGCTTGTGCTTACGTGTGTGTGGTTTCGGTCCCAAAAAATTCTGTGCGGGATTTGTTAGTCGATTGGATTGAGTCGATATTTCATTTTTGCGTCGTTCACGTCAACGCTATCCTAATTTCCGTTGCGTTGTTCTTTTGCAGTTCTTACAAGTTCTCTTTGTAACTTTACTGCCCATGTAGCTTGGACTGTGTTAGTTGCTTTCGCTTTGCCTTCCAAGTTTCCCGAGCTCTTTTCCTATGCCAATGTCTTTAAAAAAGACATCGACGGAAGGGGGAGGAAAAAATGCAACTGTAAAACTGTGTGTTGTATTCTGTAGTAGGTATACATTATACATATCGGTATATACCTACGTATATAATATTCTTCCCCAGGCTCAGCTTTTGCTCTTCTTTTCTCATACTCTCACTACTTTCTGTCTTTATCTCCTTTCCCTTCCTTTTCCGTCTTGCCCAGTCTGACGGACTCTTTTATTTTAGTTGAGCTGAGTTTATAATGTGATCCCCGTGAGCCTTATTTACTGCTCTTTTTAGAGCGCTAATGGTCTCTTTGCTCTTGTCCCGTCTTGTCTCATTTCCCACTACTACCACTACTACTCCTGATATTGGTATTGCATGTATCGTATTGTGTTGGTGGGTTGTTTGGTTGGCTGGCTGGCTGGCTGCCTCACTAACTGGCTCTGTGTTGTTCTATTCTGTTTCTCATGTAGTTACTCTTACAATTACTGCTACACAGCCCCTGAGTTTATTTTGTCGTGTTTTATGTTGTAAGGCATCTTAAGTCGTGTCCTCTGTCCTCTCCACCAGCTCTCCATCCCTATACACACCACACACACCCACACACATACACTCACCATCACCAAATAGTTTCTCCTCTATTTTCCTTCCTTCCTTCTTCTTGCCACACACAACACACTAAACAGGTACATTAACTATTACAAAAACTCTCTATGAGACTTTGTATATATAGCAACCAACAACACGAGATTTCTCCCTGTGTTTGTGCAGTGTTTGTGTTTTGCTAGTCTTTCACATGCTATGACACCATTGCGACGTTCCCGTTTCTTGAGTTGGTAGAACTAGTGGCTCTTGTAGCTGTCTGCTTCTTTGTACCTTTGTCTTTCATAGGAAATGGGAGATGCGACAGGCTTTTTGTAATATAATAGTTGTGTTGTAGTCTCTAATGGTCGCATCGTTGTTTATGTCACCTATGCTATCATATACTATGTGTTATGTATATAGTGACTTGGTTTCTCGCTCGAGATAAACTTGTACGATCGAATTACTCAAAATAAATGTCGAGTAGCACTTTGTTCAAGTTTGCAATTGACAGACGATGATGATGCCAGGAATGATAAGATGTGGCATTGAATCAATTTTTGCAGCTTTTTCTCCTTTTCATCCTTCATACAATGAATGTATTGTATACATAGGTAGATAGCTTTTTGAATTGGATTAAATTCGATTTACTTTCCTACTAGTAGTTTGTATAGTAGTAACCTAAATTGAAGTACCTACTATATAAAAAGCTAACATTGAAGTACTATATAAAAAGCTAACATGTTCATGCACAAAACGGAACGTCTGCCATTCAATGAGATTATTGATTTATTCGACATTCAACCGTTTATTATTATAGTACATCTACAGTGATGCGCATGAAATCTTCCCGGTTTACAATTTAATGTTAGATAGATTCGTTAGATTTAAAATCGGAAAAAACTTTAGATTTTACATTGCAAATACTCATTATATTATACTTATTTTAAGTAGTACATCTATATCTGTGCATTATACACCACACAGTCTTCGTCGATTTGTTTGTTGAGGGAAAGTAAGTAGAATGTCGGGATAGATGTTTATTGACAACACGTGATGATGATGATGGTATCTTTCTGTAGGGGTATTAAACAAGAGAACAGATACTTTTCTAAGTATATATCTAGAGAGATGTAGAAAGAAGCACTTGGTATAATGTGAATATGTGTAGAAGTGAAATGAGTAAAGGAATAAAGGACTTTGTAAGGCAAGTAGCCAAAATGATGGGAGAGAAGAGTACTTAGTAGTTCGCTACTCACATGCAGACGGTGTTGGTGGCGGGAGATAGGTAACGAACGGTAACATTATCTGTAGATTTCACGATTTCAGCAGATTAGATTAGTCTCATTAGGAATATAAATAGAGATAGTGAGTAGGAGTGGGAAGAGGGGAAAAGAGGGAAAACAACATCAGGGCAAAGCCTTACGAACCAATCGGTTAATTTATTGAGCGTGTCATACTGTGCATGCAAAATGAGACTGTGGCCAACCAACACGACGAAAAACAGACCACGACCACATACTAGGAGGTTAAGCATTGTAATTTGTATTTCTGGTTTTGCTTCGAATGGATTTGGTAAATGTCTCTTTGGTAGTGTTTGTACTTTCTATTGTATTATATGTGACTCTGCATGGGAATGTGTTGCCAATTGTGAAGAGAATTGCCAATTTTGAGGTGACTTTTCCGCTGTTACTTAGCTCTGAGTCTTCGTGTTGAGTTGAGAGACTTTAATCGTTAGCCTCTGAACGAGTACAACAGCGTATCAGTCAACATAATGTATTATAACCAGACTTGTCGGGTGTTTTCTGTGTTGAGCGTAATATATATTCTGTATCATGCCCTGAATGTTATGTGCAATATGGGTTTGTGTTGGAATACAGAAAGGTTTATAGTATTTAATGCCTATTTATTGACTTCGGTTCCTAACCCAAATTTACTACATCGTGGCGTATGGTTGCTGCTTTGTTGAATTAAGCCCAGCTTTGCTTTAGTCTCTATTCTGCTGGGTAATTGTAAACAGCTCGGCAAATCAAGTGAAATGAGCTAAAATAAAATTGCAAATGCGAGTCGCTTAGTCCTCGTTAGTATTTAGCTTCAATTAACGGATGGCCATTGAGTTCACAAATTGAATTCAATGGGTTTTCTATGGAAATTAAATTTATGACGTTTGTAGAATTCCCAGTATTTGTTGTAGCTTTATCGTTCTAAAGTTTGGAGGTATTAGTAGTATAGTATGTATGTACATGCATGTTGTTGGTCTAAGTCAAACTAATTTTCTGGTATTGATGTCTATGATACATAGGTTGGGCATAGTCGTAATTTCACTCTGTCTCCGGAAACAACGGATTGCGATTCAAATGAGTTGGAGAGTGAAATGTCGTTGGACTATGAAGCCTCTGTTCATTCATCCAGTCGTGTCGGAGTCGCAATGCCTGTACTGGAAGATGGACTTTCCTCCGGTAATGTTTCGGAAAACGATGACGTCACTGGGAATGATGGCTCTAACAGTGTGGACACAGGTTGCGCTCCAGGCTGCAGTAAAAGACTTGCAAATTCTTCGTCTACTTCCAGGAAGCTTTTGGGGCTAAGTAATAATGGTGGAAATGGGATTCCTACTGTTTCGTCTTCTTGCGGAGGAAATATTGCCAACACAGTTTCGACGAACACTCACAATAATGCTGCATCACAAAGTGCTGTCTCTGGAAATATATCAAATACAATTGGAAATGCTTCTGTTCCTTGTAGTGGTGGTACAGCCGCAGCCACCCCTTCGGAAGCCAACCCGACTCTACTTTTGATGAAGAAGCAAATCTCGGAAATTGAGAAAGAAATCAAATTGAGAGCTTCACAGCAGTGTCAGCGATTACAGCAACAAGCTACAAATCCTGGCGGAGATACAAATGGAAGCAGTAACGGTGCTGGGGGAATTAATGCCAATGGTACAACGTCGACTGCCCCTCCACCTCCATCCACCACCATGTCATCAACGACGATACAACAAACTCTAGAATGTAATAACAGTATGCAGAGTGCAAATGCCGGACGTGGGGCCAATAATCTTCTCGGGACGAGAGTTGGCATTGGTGATACTGTGGCTGTCGGCGGAGTAAACCTTGGAATTGCAGCCATCGTTGAAGATGGTTTCAGTGACAGCAGTAGCAGACAGGAGAGTAGCATCTTTGACTCAAACGATCCAGAGCTGGAAGCCTTAGATCCCATGAGTAAGTCATGTTTCCCTTTCACTTGTCGACTTGTCATTAATGCTCTGTAGGCACCAGGCACTATGTTTTCATCAAAATAGCACAAAACACATTCCAACACACATACTGTATCACCTGGATCAATGAAACATCAGCACTTAAACATTTCTCAATCCGAGAGTAAGGGTTTAAGCATAGTATATATTTTAAGCATAAGAACTTATTTAGTTGGTCTCTACACAAACTTGGGCTTTTTAGTAATTTATAGGTATACACTTTTTATCATTATTTTACACACATCAACAACCTACTTATATAAACAATAAAATAAAATATTCTTATTGCCAGTTTAAAATGTTAATGGGTTGGATGCTATATCTCAGCAAAAGTTGTTCAATGAATTTATCACCACACGAGTTCAAATTCTCGTTATCTACACACAATTAAGATACCTATTAATTTTTGGAATTTTTTATTTTGATCTTTGATGATTATGAAAGACATCTCAAAATTAAGTCGCGATTATGAACGTATAGATGTACTGACACTTGGCTTTGGTATTTTAGTATTTTTTGTTATTTGTGTAAACGAGTGAAGTATACATGCAAGTTATAAGATTGCATTTTTATTTACAAAAGTTCCAGTTATTAATATTTTATGGTGTATTTTAATTCATTTTAAAATATACATACATAGGTTCAAGCATAGGTTCATCGTCAATGACACTGAATGCAATATATAAAATAGCTAATGAAGCAGTAATTATCTATTTGTAAAAGAATTTCAAGATGTACTGTAATATGATAATACAGACTGTTTGACAGGAATGTAATTCCGTTAAACATAGAATAGTTAATATCCGACGAATTTCATAACCATGTTGTATTGCATATTATTATGTTCGACATTTTGAATTGTTAAAGTTACAGATAGTTTGATATCAATTTCTGTTCGAATTCAAACAGCGAGTGAGCATAGTTATTTCCATCTAGAAATCATTAGTTGATGAATGTAAGACAATTAAGGAAGTATGAATAAAGTTCTATAATAGGAACTGTGATAGGTACTACATGTATAATGCAAAAGGAAGGAGAAAGTCTGATGAGAGTGGTACAAGTGTATTGAATTACTTTTTGTTATGAGTAGATAGAGTGAATAGGAAAGACCGACGTCATATTTTATTTTGGACTGTTGAAGAAATGGTTGATTTTTTGCGAGGTAGGTATATTAGAGTTATTTGCGAGTTCATCGATTTCTGTCAGTTACAGATAAAAGAGAAATTTAATAGGACGAGAGACTAATGAGAATATGATGCCAATACATGGAAGAGATACTGTAATAGATTCCCTTTTTCATTCTATTCGGATATTAATAGAAGTTTCTAAGCTGACCTTTCACATTTTTGATAGACGCATGCTATGATAAAATAACGATAAAGTTACACAAGTTATATATAACAACATTTCTAAGGTTGACGTTCACCTCGTGGACCGAGTTATACGCAATGATGCTCTTTGAATAATATCCACAAATATGAATTTCTCATCATCGAGCACTATTGTATGTGTACAATTTCATTTTCCATGATTCATGGTCTCCCATAATAAGGTTTTTAATACACTACGTGTTGAAGATTGAATTGGAATACCAATACCCTAGCAGTGGCATCTTTCAATTAGAACAAGGCATTGAACATTGAGTTAGTGTGCCACAAGCACAAGCCCTGCCATTCCTCAGCTCAGCTCAGAATAAAGTCGTTAAATCTTGTATTGGCATTAGCTCTCGTGGTTATGTGTTAAATTGAGATTTTTTTATTTTTTATTCTCGCAGGACCAACTCCACCACCTTCTCCAGCACCCGGCTCAGTTCTCCACCATCACCATCCCATACAACAAGTACAGCAGCAGCACGGACGAATTTTAAATTCTACTCGTGGAAGTGAAAGTGGGAATTCGTGTAGTTCGACTTTGGCGACTAATTCTACTCAAGCGAGTGGTGTTGCGAGTGGAAATGGAACAGTGGCCGTAGTAGGTTTAGACTCTTCGACTGTGGTTTCTCCAGATTCGTCTGGCTCGTCAGCAGGCTCATCATCTTCGTCCTCCGTGGCCGTTGCTGCAGCAATTCAAGATATAAAAGATGCAATTCAGCGAACCAAGAGCCTCCCTCAACAACGCCAGTTCGATCATCCAGTAAATTCTTCAACCTCGACTACAGCTACCACAGCTTCCGCTCCATCTTCTTCTAGTCAGCTACGTGGATCCGAGTCTAGAGAGCTTCATCAGCAATCATCTTCTCAAGAGCGCCTTCCTCCACTTGTCCGAGACTCCTCTCCTGTCTGGGTGCCGAGGTATAACACATTTTTCATATTATCCAATAACCATCGCTCCCCAGTTCCTTTACTTCCGAACTTCCTTTACCTTCTTTAAGCTTTGTATATCCACTCCACTTCGCCCTACCTACTACCTACCCGCTCCCATACCCTAATCCTATCATGCTAAATGAATTTTAGGCATCAATACTTTTTTACCTTTCCAGACTTCTCTTCTCCAGTCTCGTTCCTCCTCAGATACCTCTTAAACACTATTTACCCATATTATTATACATACCTCCAGTCAATTAAATTACAAACTGACTACACCTGCAGTATTACAATATCCTATACACTGTGCGTTACTCACTATATAACCAAGTAATCCTAATTTCTCTAGAGTTCAGTCATCGAACTTCATGAAAACTCTAGTTTTGTCACTTTAATCATCTTTTGCGTGTATAAAGTGTAATTTTGTGTACGTGGAAACGAGTAGGATATTATATACGGGTATACTGTGCTGTGAGTATTAATAGAAGGTATTAATAATTCTAGGGAAAGTCTCAGAAAAAGTTCAGTACTAATTATGTAGTTTCAAAAATGTGTTTCGTCATACTTCTGTGTAATATTAGTCGTCGCCCTACAAAATTCACTCACTCAGCGAGAGAGAGAGTCAGAGTAAAAACTAAATGGGATAATATGAGAATACTCATGATCATATTGATTTTAATTTCAATATACAGCGGATGTGTATGCCTAAATAGAATCTGGGTAACCCAAGGAGTAAGATGGTTGCAGGAAATGAAGTACCTATAATTATAAGTATATTTCACTTCATTTGATTCTATTTTGATACTATTTTACGGAATAATAATGATTAATCTTGTACATCATCCGATCCTTCTTAATTTTATCAGAAAACCATTCCATTAGAATGTCGCTTACGAATGACTAATCCTTTTATACAGAACTTTAGTGGGTAATGGAAAGTGACAACACAGGGTGGGTAATCGTCCTCACTAAATAAAGGACGCGTCTATACTTTACGAAAATATCATGGATCCATAACATGCCATTTCCTTATTTTATTCCAACTTAGTGCAAGGCTTTATGTATACATACATAGAAATTTCTATAGCTGAACAATGAACCAAAAGAGAGACAGTTTCCTCATAAGCCTACACGGGATCTGCAAATTATGAAATTGTATATTTATTTGCAGGATCTTTTAAGGCATTTTAGGCTACAGTATACCTATTAATAGTGTTGTGTTGTAAAGAAACGCTTTGTGCAGTTTATGGTATTATTATTAATATATTTTGCCTCATGGAAAGTCAGAATATTAAGCAGATTCAAGTTTGCCATTCAAGCCTTGATTCTACTTAGCATTACAGTAAACGCATTAGGTAGGCATAAATACGTCAGCCCATTAGAAGTCAATGTAGTACTATGTTCAATGTAGTTTATGTGTGCCAAAGAAATTCTGGAACAGTATTTGCATACTTACGATTTCAAACACAACCAGGGCCTAACATTGTAAAGGCTAAAATACTAGGTAGTCCAGATTAATTAAGCCAGCTATAATTCTATTGTACATCCAAAGAGTATTATCTCTGAAGTATATAATGTACCTAAGTCTATTATCTCTGGCATATAACCTCACTTAAGTAGTCAGCAATTATCAACCGTGAGTACGAGGCTTGCTATATATTGCTATTGTTATTGACTAGTCAATAATGAAAGGATTATTTTATTTGCAAAGTACCATTCAACCATTCTTTCAAAGTCAGGTGAACTGAGTTTAAATCTGAGTAGAAAAGAAACCAAATTACAATGAATGCCAATATATTTGTATAGTTTCACATTTTTAGACCCCACAAGATTCTCAGACTACCGTCTTTGTGTGACTTATTGATTTTGACACTTGACATGTTGTTGAAATGTGATATCAATCATGCCGGTTATAGTAGTATTGAAAGCAATAGGACGAGCCGCAAACTTAATACACTTAATTTGATTCAACACACATAATATATTTACACTACACTATACAGTATAATACACCCATTTTTATACACACATATCTCTACATACTATTGTAGGTATTTCTTATGATGTGGCATATAATTTTATACGGGATATTCTTGGATTTTGCCAATGGGTAATAGTGGTGAATGGTAAATGGTTCCTTTTGTGCGTGGCATTCCGAGAAAATATCATGCATTAAAAGTGAACTTTTACAAAACCCGTAGGTACCATTACATTCTAACGGTAATGAAATGTCATGCATTACTCAACCAAGGATGTGCTTACAAATGCTATACTATAAGGAAAAGCTCTGGATGGGTATACCGGTAATGTTCTGATTCTATCCGGTAATCATACATGATAAGTTAGAGTGTAGTAATTACTTGTGTACACTGAAATCGAAGTATGGTAGTAGGATATTAGTTTAGAGAGTAAAAGAAATTTGGGAATGCCATAGGCTGTTGAACAGGAAAGAATATTGCACTTGTCTTGTCAAGACTGTCAGGAACGTAACTTGATCCTGATTAGACAACATCCATTTGACTGAATTTGTTTGAAAGACTCGTCAAAGACAGCTTTTGTGCTCGTGCTATTGTTTAGTGTAGTAATGAATCTGCCTATGTATATATTGTATGGCTATTCTAAGTATTCCTATGGTTGTGTAGAATAATAGCTAGGTGAAACTTTCTGACGGCCGTAGGGAAAGCGAAGAGAGAGAACGTGTAGCAAACACGTAAAGTTTGCTTGGTTTGGCACACATAGTGAAGTCCGTGTACACAGCACAGTTACCCAGTGCGTTCAGTTCCTTCGGTCTGTCGGTTTTGAATTTCGATAAATTACACGGACCGATAGTATTCTCGCCTGTGAGTAACACTGACTGCCTACTTAGATTACATTACATTTGGTTTAAATTTGTTTTTGCAGACAACCGACTACGAGTGGGAATCATCATCATCATCATCATCGATCGGCCAATGCAGGAGTGAGAGATCCACTTTTGAGAAAGCAACGCTACGAAGAAACCCCAGATGACGGTAAGTATTTTACAAGAAGCTCTCTCCACCAAGAAAGAGAGAGAGAGAGAGTTGGAAGAAGAAGAATGAGATTCTTCTGTTCCTTTACTTCTATTCATTCCTATTTACATCAGGACAGGAAACGTGGCTGGAGACTACACTACTTATATTTGCAGTTTTCTAAGTTAAAGTTAAATATGCGATAGGAGTTGTTGTAGAAGAAGAACAGCCAAGTCAAAAGGAATAGCTGTGTTTTCTATTTGTAGTGGTGATACTAGCGGTGGTAGTATCTGTAGTAGTGGAAGTACAAGGAGAAGGAGCGTACTATTAAAGTCTAGTAGTAAAGTGTGTAGTGGTCCTCGTCTGTCTAACTCGGATCGGGTAGACTAGGACCAGACTATGGGACGAATGAGCTACTAGTCACATCACACAAGTAAGCAAGCAAAGCACATCGCATCACATCACTCACATTCCCGTCGTCTTCAACTCGGCTGTTATGCTCCTGCCTTCTGTTCACAATAGTCGTCTATGTATTGTTGACTTTGGTGCTGCGTGAATATGAAAAGAGAGCAAGACACCTACGTGTACAACATTGTATGCGAAACTCGTGAGGAAATAGAAATCTATGAGCACGTACGTAGTTGAGTTTTGAGTGGTTCCTTGCTCCTACTTTTTGACTCGATGTCTAACAATAAATATGTAGGAAAGTGTGGTCTCTCTCTCTCTCTCTTTTTCTCAGAATTTTTAAAGGTATACCTATGTGGAGTAAGTAGGTGCCTACGTAAATGCATGCAGTGCATACATACTACATACATAAATAGAATAATAACATATACAAGCATATTTGTGTATAGGTAGAGTGTATAGGTATGGACATGTATTACTGTCTGTGCACTACATATGCATACTAATCTGTAATAGGTGCTTTCATGTATATGATATGATAGCAAGTTATTTTATGTGTTCGGCTATGTTATGCTTTTTTATTTTTCATCCAAGAATACGAACAAGCCACTCAGTCAGTCTTCTTGGCGAAACAAAAAAAGTTGTGTTGTCTAAGAGAAAGGAGGGGAAGAGTTGGTAGGGTTAGTTGGGAAGAGATTGCTCAGAAAATGCGGTGCTTATTGAATTTTCTTATTTTCCTCAACGCAGAGACTGTCTAGGTCAAAACTCTCGTGTGCTTTACTCTTTTGCTTTAAAATACATCAGCAAAGTGTACACAAAGCTTCTAAGCAAGAAACAATGCTTTTATAGTACTTATATTATCATCGTGGACTTTCTATACAACTTTTCTATGTGTAGGTATCGTATAAGTGAATCTGTCCAAAATCCTTGTTGTATGAGTATTTTATCTTGTACTGCACAAAGCAGAGTTTTTTTGGATGAATTCTTGCAGAGAGAAAGAGGAAGAAGAGACGGAGTATAGTTTCATAAATGCATTTGATGGGGTAGTGCCGTACTCGGTGTACGGCTTTCATGAAATGCGATGATTCTATTTGATGTACTCTTTGTAGTGTTTTATTGTTTTTTGATTTGGTTTAGAAGTTTACTCTTTTTGCCGGAATATCAACATAATAAAAATTGATCGGGACTTGAGTTGGCATTTGATTTGGTTTTCGGAATGATGGATGGAAAGTTTGGGAGAAAGTCTTTGAGTTTCTACTAAACAGGATGTACGTAGCAATAAGGCTCTTCTCCCTATATTGCATATATCCCTTTAGGTAGCTAAAATTCGCTGTGATGTGATTTAGATGGAAGATGTTCCTTTCACGAGTTTGTTTAGCATTATATATTCATTTTTATTTCATTTCTTTCCTGGTTTTGCATTGGTGAACAAGATGAAGGAGAGACCCGTATCTCTGCACTTACTGTACATAGAAGGCTGTATAAACTACACAAAATATAAAGGAGAAAACCCTACCTACCTATTAATATGCTAGTGACATTCGTACACATCACATTACTATTTCTCGGAGAAGTCTATCTATCAGTATAAAACTCTTTGAACAATAAGATGTTAAAAAGTTGTACTTGGAAATCTTTTCATTACGCAACCCGTGTTAGATACATTTCTTTACTTTAGATACTAAGCGTTGAAAATATCTTTCAGTCATCCCCAGCAGTGGTAATTTAGTAAGTAGCAATAGTATCTGACGGAGTCTTAGAGCTTTAAAGGAATCAAAACGATAAAGTCACGGGTGTGATGCTCTTTCATCTTGTTACATAGTACACAGGAAACATACAGAAGAAAGAAAGTGTGCACACGAAGATAGCATGCTAAGAAGACTCACTCACTAAGTCAGAGTGTGAGAGTCAGAACTGCCACGAGTTTTTCTAAAGAATGCCGCTATTTTTACTATTTGAAAAGGTCGTCGTCAACTTGCACTTAGAGTCATTCACTTTCATGGACCCTAAGGCGCAATTATTCCTTCAGATTGGACTTGCTGACTCGTGTTGGTGTATACTCATAGGTAAAATACCTACGCGTCTACAGACATATATTGTTCCAATGCTTTCTACGGGAGTAGAGGGACATATTTAATATATTTACATGGTCTCATTCTCATTTTTAGTTGTAAGGAACGAACCTAATGTAAAGATGACTACAGTGTAGTGTAAAATGAACGTGTAACATTCCCGACAGGAAAAGAAAAGACGAGCTTGCCATGGCTTTTGCCCTCTTCTCTCTCCTTGTCTTTGTTAACTCTAGTTGCTTTCACTTAAACTTTTAGATTGTTTGCTACCGCTCGTTGACATTTCTTGCGTTTTGCTCTACTTTATGCACCTACTATCTCATTTTCCGTGTGTTTGCACCGTACGTTGCACAAGGGGAGTTGATACACACATTCAAACACAACGTGACTAGATGTAGGTACTAGATAGAGTAGATACTTATATACACTCACACTCTCCACCGCTATAGACTATCAAAATACACATAAATAAATTCTGAGAAATTCAAACACGACTACTATTTTGCACCATGCACACTGTGCAATCATACAGACAGTTTCTATGTAGATGTATGTATAGAAAGGTGCAGCGCAGTTCTTACTTGAGTATTGTCACATTAAAAAATTCAAAGTTTGAACAATTCCACAGATAGGCAGATACGAAATAGTGAAACAAAGCAAAGGGACGTAACGGGAAATAAAATTAGATCAAAATGAATCATGCAGAAGGGGAAAACTGTCGAGCTTCATTTCATTTCATAAAGGAGAAAAATGAAAGTAAGGGTTCTAGAAATGCAAGGAAACGCTATAAGCATAAATTTGACGTACGGCATGAAGTTAGCAAGGGAGACTCTGTCTGTGCTGTGAATAGTTTTGTATATATGTGGGTAATATTTGGATTCTATATGCTTAAGTGCATTTATTCTATAAATTGTAGGCATATGTGTATTCTATGCGTATTGGACACATGTGTGTAGGTATGTATGTATATGTTTTATTATATGCATTGAAAATGTCTATGGCACACACACACTGTACACGTATGTTATGTAGCGACTAGGAACGTCAGAAAGTTTCTTGAGAGTAAAGAAGAGCGACAGTCAGACTGCATGTGTCTTAATAGCAAAATCTTTCTAATGCAATGTTGTAGCTGTGTTTCCCCTAGTAGTACGAACTCGTCTCTTCCACACTTGAATCCGTCTGACTTGACTGTCGTATTACTCTTCCCATTTCGTAATTCCCAATGAACATATTCCATTTCCATTTATTTATTTCCCCTGTGATCAGTTCTGATCTGATCTTGAGTATCTTGTCTTAATTTATGTCTTGCTTTCCGTTCGTTTTCGTCTTCTTCTTTACTGCATATTTCTCCGTCGTCGTTACACTCGTTTTCATTGCATTTCCTTTGGTTTACTTTATTTTGCCTTGCTATTTATTATGTTGTTTGCTAGATCCTTTTGTGAATTTTCAGGGACGCTCTTAGCGACTATCAACTACAGTTTACTTGAGTTTCTCTCGATTGCTTGCCTTAATACAAACAAGTTTTATACGTAGCATATCCCTCTACTACCACCACACAACCACATACATTCAATTCCTTTCTATAATTCCAATTTGAATCCCGACGATAAAATTAGTGTAGCGCGTCGCCTTGAGCAATGTTCTATGTAAATGCTTTATACTACCTAATTACAATTTAATTGGATTCTGTTATTTATCGTTTATCTGTGTAGTAATTGTTTGTAGGCTTGTTTAATGTGTTGACACACGCGACTTTCTCCATGTCGTGTGAAAAACAAAGGAATTTTATCAATCATGCAACCAGCCCATGCAAGATCCTTTATATATACGAAAGTTCGTTCGTTCAGCGCACTTAGAAACAGCAGTGCACTACACAATGTACAGCCTTTAGGTATAGGTACTAAAACATAGGTACCTACCTTTAATAAAACTGATTTCTCTGTTTTTACGATAATCTCTACTTGTATGCTTTTCATTAGGTAGGCAGTAAAAGTATACCTACCTAGGTACTTTTTAGACTGTTCTCTTTTTACTATCCGAATTTAGTTCTAATGATTTACTACGTATGGGATGGATAGGGAAGCTGAAAAGTGCAAATTTTTTATTGTTGGTCGAAGTCGTTGCATAGATTTCATAATCGTAATTAGTGGGTGAAAGGTTTTTCATGTAAATAGACGGGCTTATCATTTTAATGGTTTGGCTACTGTGTTTTACTAGATTATCAATTAGATTAGCAAGTTGTGAGCGTAAATTTCACTAAAAAGGATACAAACGGAGTTATATAGTATATACAGAGGTTTTTAAATTTTGAAAGTATGGAATGGTGGAATGGTGGAATAGGACGAGAGGGTGAAAGCATTAGACGAAGTGTAGAATGTAAATTGAAAGGAGAGGGAACAGACTGGAGTCAAATTAAGTTTATACACAGCGCTAAATGCTAGTCATTAGTAGGGAAGTACATAACTATTATGCAGTGCTGGTTGTTGGAGGAAAGGAAGCGAAACGTAATGCAGAGAGTAGCTACTGTACTAGTGAAAGATAATGATCATGATGGCTCTTTAATAGCCGCACTGTCTAATGCTCTCAACTATTGCGGCTCTTGTACATTTTTTAATTAGATGAATTCAACGCGTCGTAGACCTTTACGCAACGCACAAGGAAATAACAATTGTGACGATCTCGTCATATTAAATAGATTTGCTTCTCGCCCACTACTACCACACTCCCAAATAGTTGAAACTACACACAAGGCAATAACTAATGTACGAACAAACATCAAAAACTCTTTCTAAATGCATAATGAGGCAATGTTGGCTTTTTAACGTCCAGCTGTGATCATGTGTACGATAGAGGCTTCTAACACTCCGCTTAAATTGGCATGCATTGATCTGAAAAGGCTGGGAAAAGCAGATAACCAAGGACTTTAACTCATTAAATGAAATTTCAAAGCTTTACAATCGTATAAGTATCAAAGGAAATAAATTTCCGTCTTTACTTGTCTCACAGACTGATTTTATTTACAAATTGAATCCGTTTGTTCATCGTCCGTTGGAGTAAGCCCGAGTTGTCTGTAGGTATTTCGTCCTTTCGCGAATAAATGCTAGTCAAGTCGTTATTTAAGCTTCTCTCTCTCTTTCTTTTGTGAAACTCTTCTTGGATACTTTCTCTTAGAGGACAATCAGCCAGATGTCTTTTAATAACAAGACACAAGCATCCTCATAATAATCAAGAAGCTTTTCTATATTCAATTCTTATTACATAGTAGTACCAGTCTTTCTTGTGTGTGCCATTAGTATATAACAGAGATATTATACAACACTGCTACTACACAACTAAAGAAAGTGAATGTATAAAGCTCTTAATATTATATTCCACACTAAAGACACCATATTATATAGACATGGCAAATAATATGGCATAGTATTTATTACTAGTCTTATAGTCTAAGATTCTAAGTCCAATCTCTAATAGTTAACTCAACAGTAAGTAATGCAATAACAAGTGTTCTTCATACATATCATACAGTGTTAAGCAATTCAAGCAGCAAGCAAGCCGGCTTGACTCAACTGAAATGAACTCATCCCCATTCTCTCTGTCTCTGTCTCTTTCTTTTGTCTTTGTCGTTGGCTTGGCTGAGTTGACGAGTCTTTCTTGAAAGAGAAGAGTGTATTAGTCCTAGTCCTAGTCCTAAGAGTATGAGTCTAGGAACAAGTATGAAGACTACGAAGAACACGATGAGTCCATCGAAATGTGCTCTTACTTACTTTCTCTCGTCTCGTTGCTCCGTTATAATCAATACGGGGAAAATAGAAAGCCTTTTTATGTTGAGAGGATGAAATGAACAAGAGAATAGCAAAAGTAGCATCAGGCTCACATATCACATAGAAAAGTCGTAGCATTTCATCTTCTTAGAAAATAGGACTTCATATAATGCCATGGATGATGCTATGTGATATAAATACACTCCGACTCTTCTCGCCTTTCGTCCTCCACCAATTCCAACTCCAACCACCACCACACCCGCTCTTCTCTTTCTTTCGGTGTGCTGTGTGCTCCTCCAGAAGACTAATGGTGCTTTACACTACAGGAGTACAGATATGTTACTATTGTACGTATACGTAGTAATATATACAGCGGCTATTAATATTTCACTGTACTGGCGAAGAATGACATGAAAAGTCTTTGTCTCTTACTCTCACTTGTTTAGGTGTATATATCGTTTTAGTTCATTGTCTCAAACGTGTATTGTTCTTATATGCCAGTGTGGTAGTGATGCAATAATAATAAGAGGAGGAAGTGTAGCGCTAAGGCAGAAAAGAAAGTGTGATAACGATTAAAGCACGTCCTTTCTCTAGAAGATTTCGAGTTTAATGATCAAGTAGTACTATTACACTATATACAGAATGAATTGAGTAATGCTCTTTCTTGTTGCTTGCCGCTTCCTGGAAGATGGATTTACTCCACAAGGTCTAGTCCTTCTAATAAACAGATAAATTTCACCAGGGACATTACTTCCTTACGTAAAATGCTATTCTACTAACAGTAAATACAGTTTTTTTCTTTTGTTGATTCTTCCTGATTTCATTTCACACGATTGCAGTTTTGTTACATTGTAATACTGCCATACATTTTACGTTTGCCGGAAAAATATATTTGAAATATAAACATTAGATATTTCTTGGGTAACCATGCCTATAAATAATGTGTGCCTATCTATAAAGGGGCATGTTTTTATGAATGAGGCTGCGAGCAAAAAATTTAAAGCTGTAATAATTAACTGTATTGGACGATTGAAGAGTTAGAAATTGATAGTGCGTCAGTTGAAGTTTAGATTGTATAATGTATGCAAATAGTTTTTTACCAAATATTTTCTTTTGCGGATCGCAAATTGCAAGTAATTTTATTCACGATGAGATGTAAGAATTTTTGTGTTGGACCAATAGTAGGTATGTAATTTCCTAATTTGTTGTTAATTTGAAATGGCTTTTAGTGCAAAATAGGCGTATTCCCTTTATTCTTTTAGATGGAAACAAGTTTTTATTGCTAGTTTTCCAGCTGAATGACGTAGAACAGGAAGTATAGTAGTTGTGTAAAAGGGCGAAGCTTCTAAATTCGTCATGGGAAAAAGAGCCCGCAAATTGCACCATTAGCGAAATTCCATAAGCAGTCTAAGAGTAGCTTGAGACCTAGTGCATGTGGCTCATTCCTCATCAAAAGTAGGCATAGTATAAAAGTACATATTATATCCATAGATGCAATTGTAAATGCTGTATAGAAATTTCATATTCATACTACAGAAATGCTATTAGAATGTTGAATGTAATGTACATATTTTGTGAGTATTATATATTTAGTTGTGGGAGTAAAGTAGGAGGCTAACTAAGTATATGCAATAAGTGATAAATGTTATAACATAAAACGTCTGAGTAATATTATAAATTGTAATGTCTGAGAAACAGATACTGGATACAGAAGTTATATTGCACATGATGATGCTATAAATAGTGTCCGTAAGTTCTGGATTTAGTGCAGAATCCTGTAAAATGAATGAATTCTGTTCAATCTTACGGACAGAGTTGGAGAGGAAAGAGCCGACAGCATGAGGAACACACGCTAGCTACCAGCTAGAAATGGAATAGCACTTTAGGACTTTCTTAGTATTTAACATTGTTAGTCTCACTAGACTTTCATTGTTTTATAGTAGGTAGCAAGTTATGCAATGCACACAAAATATAAGTATGCTAAATCTCCCTATATCTACATAGATGTATTATATCTAATAATGTACTGAAGCATAAATGAAGGACTACAAAGAATTTCATCTGTGTTTCAATATATTAAGGAGAAATGCCTAATATAAGCCGCACACGACAGAAAACAGACTTGAATAATAGCTGTGTTCTGTATTTGAGAATGGGATGGGAAAACATGGAGAGCGAGTCAGAGAGAGAGAGAGAGAGCGTCCTGACGTTTCCATCGACCTTTGCTTATTCCTGTATAGTTTTGAAATGGAGAACTTTGTTCGAGTCAAATGAGCATGTAGAGATCTAATCTGAGCCGAACGGACGGAAATGATGAGTTCCGCTTTGGTCTCTCTCTCTCTCACTCACTCACATTATCTAATATTGAATTATCCTCATTCTCATCCTTTGATTGTGTCTCGGATTTTGCATCAATCGCCTCTTGTGCAGATATTCGTCTGCATCATCCTACGGTTATAAAGTACTACAATGCATAATCAACATTTTAAGTAGGTGCGGCAGATAGGAGTGCACAATGCGATGGCGACTACTACTTTGGATGAAGGGCTGATGAAAGAGGCAGACATGGAGAATGGAGCATTCTTGTTAAAGACGAAACGAAAACTTTTGTATTGTAGTTTAGTAATGAAAGCTTTGTAGCTCATCCTTTCTACGAAACGGGCTATAAATGAAATGCTCCATTGCTCATCGGGAGTGTTCTAATTTCTCACAATCACTGAACCATCTGTATCTTGAAATTTGACTTGATCAAAAGAGTATACGGTGACAGTGATTGAAGTCAAATTGGGAAAACTTGTCAGATGAAAGTGATGAAAGATCTGTTTGAAGCTCTCAAATCAAGACTAAACCAGCCTGCTCATTTGTAATGGTGCAATCTTTTTGAAACACTGCAGTCTCATAATGATCCTTCGCTTTGTTTAAATATTCTTCCAAAAGCTGAGCGAGTCTGAGTGAAAAGCAGTCAGCTTCCTAATAATAATATTTCTCCTCCAAACTCACAGTTGCGTGCTTTTCGTCATTTCTGTTGTAAACACAGGCAATCTCAAAGTGTATATTTGTAAAGCTGATTCAACTCCAAAAACTAATTGTACACTACACAACGAGAAAAGAGTATACAGACACATTGTATACAAAACATAACATTAATGGGGGTTTGAGCTGAATACTACTACAATATAATTATTACGGATGCCTAAAAGAAAAAAGTGAAAGCAACGAAGTAAAAGAGTCCATTTCTGTTTTACTTTTAATTTAGAGTTAATGGACTGTATTATCCTAGACTTGAGTTCAACTCGTGGGCTCTCGACTCTACTAAATTCATTTACATTGACATAACCGCTATAGACAGATAGCATCATAGCAAGTGGCAACTCTTTCTCTTCTGGCCCTGGCACGAGAAACAAACTGTCATATACGAACCTACTCGAAGCCCTACACTACACTACTCATACATCTCGTACTAGCACCTTGTATAGCAGTTCAAGCTCATTTCAAAAGATATTCTCCCGAGAGGAACAGATGCATATTTACGTAATTCTATACAGCTGCTCAGCTCCTCTCAGAAATCATTTCCTTGACTAAATAGCAAACTAACTAGCGGTTTTTGTAGCGTATCATAAAATAAATGACGCTCACGTAGAGCCCATAAACATAAATGGCATGTCATTCGTAGGTGAATTGTAATATAACTAAGTATTTCTCTGAATGTTTTCCACTACACGAGTAATACAGTAAAAGCAATGAATTCACTCGCAAGCCTCCAACCTTTCTAGACACACAGTCTTGTTGTTCTATCTACCCAGGTATATGTATTCGTAGCACTTACTACAAATAAATGTAAGTATAGCTTGAGCTAGAGCAATGTTTAATACTGTGATGCACGAAGCTGTAGTGTACCTGTGCACTAGTACTTAAGAAAATGTTGCCTGCCAATCATCAATGCATGCTGCAGTCTTTTGATATTAAGTAGTAGTGTTGTGCTTAAATTTTGTACAATGGTTGTACTTGTACAGACTACAACTATTACTACTACGCTACTACTACTGTGCCATACTGAATCTATCTGTCTTCACATCAACATAACTTTGCTCAGTATGTTTCGTGTGCAATTTCTCTCTCACGTATTGCATATAACAGTAAGCAAAACGAAAAGTAAAGCTGCTCCTTTTCCCACTTGAAATCATGACCATTCATTGATCTCTGTTCTGTTCATTTCCTCTCTTCTCACATTCTATTTCTCATTTTATTTTTTCCAACGAATCCCTGACTACATTTCTGCTCTCTGTGTCTGTGCGATACAAAGATACTTTTCTTATGCCATAATATTGATGACTTTGAGCACGGAATGGAAGTAAATGGAAATCAAAAAGGATTTCTGTGAAAAAAATCTTTGAGCATTTTTCCAAAGAGATATATTATTGTAATTCACCTCTTTCTCCCGCTCTAAATAATATCTTCGTAAAACTCGTATTAACTGGAAACTACTAACGTTTTCTTAGCGGTCCTTGAGTATCATTGCGTATAGAAAACTACAAGAGCAACAAAGAAAGTTCACACCTACGCACACATTATTATTGTGAGTTGTATATAGTCTCCCGTGTATTTTATGTATACTTTCTTATGTGTCTCGCCATAAGAATGGGAAAGTGGGATGAAATGGGGTGTGTTTGTTTTGTTAAGGTGTGATGTGAGAGAGAAAGTGAGAGACTGAGTTGCTTTGCTTTTGTGTTACTTGCCGGTAATAAATTGAGATAGAAATGTACAGATAAATATGTACACTCGAATTGTGTACATACTTACCTAAGCATCATGAGGGCGTGTGGTGTGATAAGTAAGTACCGATAGAGTGGAGAAAGGCGTGCTTATATTTTTCCTATCGGATTTTTTCACTTGAAAGTGCGATTAGACTGTGTCTATGTCTATGCAGTGTGTACATAGATTTGGAAGTATCTGTAAGTGTGAGAGAAATGCACAACGGTCCCTGTGTACCTATAGATGTTATTGTTTAGATTGAAAGCACACCAAGACTTGTAAGTGCACAATAATATTATATAATGGCTCAGCGTCGCATTAAAGAGAGTGAAGTGTGAGTGGGTTTGTTGGTTGCTTGGTTGGTGGGCTGCTCACGTTATTGTCTCTTCTGTATTCCAATCCAACTGTTCTTCTTGTGAATCAGAAACACATCACTAGGCACTTTTATATTGCATCTATACCAATAATACACTACACACACAAATATGCGATTGCTCCCACTTCATATTACATTATAGCATTGCTACACTACATAGTTGTATAGGCAGATGCCCTTTACAAAGATATAGTCCGGAAGAGAGTGAGTGAGAGTGTGATCCATTCGCATGGCGATTCGGTTGCGAATGCGAATGCTGTTGATGTCGAAAGCAAATCCACATCAAGTTTATCTTGTAGACTGTGGAGCCAGGGCAAATGACACAGGGAAAGCTCAGAAATGGTTGGGGATAAAAATAAAATGCTCAGATCAGGGAGGAAGAGAAAGCTTTAGCTTAGAAGATCAACATCCACTGTAGCAGTTCCCTGTCTTTGCCAACTTTCTGGTGTTGGGAAGAAGGACGTAGTGGTGGTGGTGGTGTGGTGGAAGCCGTGTAACCTTTACTACTACTAAAGCAAACCCTAAAGCTATAATATACTACCTTGAACGTTCATCCTATACATACGAGTACTGTACTTCCCTACATAAAACTATACTCCTATACAGCTACGTCACATTCTACAACAGGCACATCGTCGTTGTCCTACACTCAGCATGACCGTAGAGAGCAAGGAAGGAAAAGGAGAAAAAATTTCTTTTTGTGATAATAATACTCTGTCAAGTTCAACTATAAAACGTACATCAGACTCCCACTTACTTGTACTGACTGTGAGACCTGTATATAGCATGTCTTTTGCATTATTAGGTAGGTAGCTGAAACAGACAAATAGAATCCTGTGTATGTGTGTGGACGCACCAAGTGAAATACTGCGTTTGAAAATACTAGGAGCACATACCCATACATACTACAGTAGCCAAGATACTTTCAACATTCTATACACAGAAAAATTCTACATAAAATACAGACACTTCTTGTAACGTGTTGTAGTATAGGTGCATGTACATAAATGCATTGTAGTATGTACAGTGTATGGATATACACATTTGGAGCGTTTAGGGTTATGGGAAAGAAAGGTTGTATAATAAATGTATTTGGAGTATTATATTCATTGCAATCGACTGTGAAAATATGTGATGTGAGTGAAGCCATAGAGATAGACATAGGTATGTGATGTGTATGTAGTGAATGATAGGATGCAACAGATAGATGTTATTTTCATTCCCCTTTCGCTCGCTCTTTCTCCTTTTCTTCTTTCCTTCTTCTACCTTCACCCCACGTTCCTTTTTAGTCTTCCGACTTTGTGAGCTTGAGTCTGTGCCAGTCGGGATTTAAGATGCTTGATCTGATGCGTCTTTAACTTTTTCCGTTGCCTTTGAGTTGTGAGAGATGAGCAAGACTGTGTCTACCGTGCCATGTCTGCTATTTGTTATCTTTGAGCCTTGAAAACTTTCTTCGTCACAGCCTGCTCTGAACTTGAAATGGAATTCTTCACTAAACGGGCCAGGCTTATTATTTACGTGCTTTGTAAATAGATAGGTATTCCTTGTATTACATTCCTTTCAATTCAATCTGACCTTATCACTCTCTCAACTCATAATTGGTTCGAGCGGAAGATTTTCTCCGAGGGCTTTATGGGTTTATTTGATATTTCCTACGAATCAATCACGCTCGTTAGTTGTGGTGAAAAACCTAATGCTACTAAATTGTTGCCACTACTTTCTTACATTATTTTCAAACATTTCCATTTCATTATTTGAGCAAGATTGCTTTTATTTACATTCAACTTTGCCACGATTTGTTAATTCTCATTCCCAGAGTTTCTACAAAACTTTTATGTCTCTAGAGAAGTTTTACAAGAATTTCTTCTTAGAACGAGAACAAGCAACGGCATTGAATTACATGTTATGCAAGCTTTACCTCTTCTACTACGGACTACCCACAAACCATTATGTAATTCTTTGGGGGTACCTTATAATACACTTTATTCAAACAAGTAAACTTCCAACTGTAAATATAAATTCACATAATTTACATCCTGTTCTTAAAATTCCATTTTATGTGTATCAAGCCAGAACAGCATACTAGAGTTACATATTACGATTTCCCTATTTGCATTCTGAATTTTGTACTTATAATTCCTTTGTATGCTAACTCATGCTTAACCTTTTCTACTATTATTACTAAAATTGCTTATGGAGATGCATAGAACATCATAATGCATACATACAGAAAATCTGTGTCTTTTTATAATAACTTATAGTGCAAAACAGTGAGTAAAACACAGATATGGCGGAGTACATCGAGGGAATTGAATTTGAAACCAGACTGAACTGAAGTGAAGTTTGGCAGTAAGCTGAGCAAATAGAACATTGTATTCAAATGAGTATGTAGTAATGGAAAGTGTGTATCCAGTACTTACTTTATGGTCTATCTTAGTATCCTATCTATCTGTATTTGAAAGAGTGGTTTGGTTGAAGCCAGCACAAACAAAAGTTTGCAGTGATAATGTATATGGATGAGGGTGAAGTTGAAAGCAAACTCGGATGATCATTCAGTTGAGACTTGCCGAGATCGTACAATAATGACTTCTCAACAAATATTCAACATGATGAGCGAAGGTTGAAGATCAGCAGATTTACTGTGAGATATGGATAAGTGTTTGTCTACGCTATTCACAATGTAGCCGACAATGCTCTCAGGAGCAAGATAAAATTGTGTGTGGTTAGAGTTTACATAACATTCCTATGTAGCATTCAAATAGAGATGTCTATAGATAGTATAGCATGTCATAAATGTATTCATTGTGCCAGAATCTGTATACTATGCATGGTTAATGTACACGTGTGGTTATATTTAGTGCAGAACGCATTCAACTTCAATTCACTACTACTAGATACAGCTTGTTTTTTCCTTTGACGCTCAGAAACGTACACAAAATTCTTCCTTATGCCCACCTTCTCTTTGAACTGCTGTTTATGGAAATGTACTCTTTGAATAATAATGTTCGCATAGGTAGATATAATTTATTCTGGCTAAT
>JAQFYB010001338.1:0-33817 GCA_034694085.1 Pogonognathellus longicornis | reverse complement strand
GTTTCATATTTAATACTTCATACTATGGATTTATTATAAGAATTGGTTTATGCTGCAATCTGCAGTATAAAGAATAAGAAGGTAAAGGTTTTGAATTGATTTTCTGTCCAGATTTATATTCAGTACATGGTCATTCCTATGAATGAGGTTACTGGAGAGTTATACGTATAAATATCTGTGTAGTACAGTATCAGCAGAGCGTAGAGGGTGAATAGGTATATTTTTGAGCAAGACCTGACTATTAAGTGTATATAAAGGTGCAGAAAAACGTATATTTCATAATAACACCAACTTACCGTCTTATGAAAATGTTAGATCAATAGAATTTGCTTGTTAGGAAGAACTGCGCTGGAAGATTAAGCTACTTTAGATACAATCACCACCTCTACACTACTATATATTTATAATTCATATCTTGTACTATGATAAACTGACAATGAGTACAGTTATAACTCTGCAAGTAATGCACAAACTTTTCAAAGCGTTTGCGAGTTAATTACACATGGTTTGGATGATAGATAGTTAGCTACACAGTAGGTTTAATTAAATTGTTAAAAATTTCAATATTACTTTGTAATGTACGTCAGTACTTGTGTCTCGAAAAACCGGAGATAGGTTGAAACTTGGAGCAGTTATGAAGGAAATCGATTTTTACCTCAAAGCTAAGTATATACTAGGTGGGCTGATATTTAGTAGTAGTGGTTCGTTTTGTGTGTGGGTGTGCTGGCTGACAAACCGGAGAAGATCGAGATTGTGTGAGAAAAAGAAAGCCCGTGAAGGTAGTATTATTAACATGTTAGTTCCACACGGATTTGTTGTCAGGGTCTGCTGAAACAAGGATGAGAACTCTCCGAGTTTCTAGTCAGCGCAAATGAATTATTTAACAATCCATGCATACAAGTTGTGTTTTTGTGCTTGTTAGATAATCACAAATGAAATGAGTATTTCTATTGGAATCGGCACAGCTATCAATTTACTCCACACTCTCATCCTCAACTATAATACGCTTTCTATTTCCCTGCAGTATATGTATGTGTATAGTTTAGGTAGAAATACTACTACGATGAAACGGTAGTTCCCAAGCTAACTAACAATAAGTGAGTACTATTACTCTGTGTGTCCCTGCGTGTTACACTCTGATACACTTACGTTATTTATATCTCGTCGTGAAGCTTTCTTCCATAGTAGTAGTAAATAAAACCGAACACACTTACTTCTTATGCACATGCTACATAGCAAGAAAGACGGCTTACACCACATATTGAGTTTTACGGGCCATAAAAATGCAAAATACATCAAAAAGAAACAATTTGTCCTCTATTGACTGAAAGTCAGCATAGGACTTTGTCATTATCTTGAATCCTTTTTCAAATATAGAAAGACGAGGCTGGAGGCGGAATACAAATACAAAGTGTATACGCCTTGATTTATATAGAGCTACTATGAAAAGTTTTGATGCACTTTAAGAAAGGATATTAACATTCATTTCCATCCTTCCCTCACACAATGCAGCAGGGAATTTGGTGGAAACATTATTACACAGTGTGTAATATCACTACGCTCGTTTAAGCATCCTATTTACATATAAACGCCATTTTATACACAAGCCATGCTTTGCTTACAGTATTTTGTCATTTTATTGACATCCATGTGCAAAGAACATGACTGATCCGTCCATGTCACAATATCCGATCCTCAGATCTTCAAACACGTGAATAATTCAACAATATACAGCCAGCAGGGCAAAAATATTTCTTGGAGATCTATTACCATAAAACTTTGTTCTTGCTCACTCTCTCGTTTCATATTTTATTGAAATTCTAGAGCAACTACAAAAATTGTTTTATTTGGTCTACAGACTCAGGTTACATCTACACCTGAAAACAGTAGCGTATTCGTAACTGCATTGTACTGTATATTACTGTATTAACTAAATAAAAATTTATATTGAATAGTATGTCTTCTAATAACCTGCAATTTTACAAATTGAAAATATGATTTCCTTTTTCGGTGTATTTATTGAACAATAGTAAAATGTCAAGATGACATTTCAGAATCGATAGCATTGGACATAATGGATGTTATACTCGATGAAAACATCTTCATAAGAATCGAATGGTTCATAAAATTCCAAACTATCGCTCTAAACTACCTAGCGTAATTTGTCATTTTTAACAGCAACTTTAGCCAGGATGGTGGTTTATTAATTATGCGTCAAATGAATTTAATGGTGAATGAATGAAAATTGCTCTCGCACTAAAATCTGGAGATTTCAACGTATTAACCCCCCGAATTATGATTTCTGAGTATGTTGTAGATGTAGGTTAATTTTATACATCAATTTTTTACCTGTAGATAATTTAATTGATTCAATATTTAAACCAATTAACTAGCGGTAACACTAGCCCATACATTGTATTCAAATGATAGAAAAATTAGTTACAACGACTTACTTGCTAATACTACATGTTGTATGTGTACAATGTTAAGAACAGTTTTGAAATTACTTACTGCAATAAATCAGTAGGATAAATTCGGTTCCTTGTGTTGTAGTAGTAGATCGATTGAGAAAGCACCGGTTAATTACTTCAGGTATTTATGTTTCTTAAGAATAATCCCAATCGATTATGTAGGAATGATAATAATGTTATTAAAAACTACTAATACTAATTAATAATTTTATATACACTATGTACAAAAACGCTAGTGATAAAATCAATTTGTGTAGTTGTGTCTTGAGAGTAACTATTAGTATTTATACACTTGAGTAAATGTAAAAATTCAATTATCGTTCTTTGAGAGGTCTTTCTAAATAGGAGAATTTATTCCTAGGGAGCTCCTGATTACATAATATTAGTTTGTCCGCACTATGTAAATGCTGTCTTCGTAATGTGTTTTCTAAATCCCGATAAACCTCAACGGATCAAGACGCTAATGCTATATACTACTCTTCAATTCCCTCGTTACTTTTCACAGAGACTCAAAGCAATCTCTAACTATCACATTCGTAAACACAGACTGAAAAAATCTTTTTATAACTACTTGTACAAGTGGAAATGAATTGTAGTAGTAGTGTGCAACACTATTTCACAACAGCTGCATATCAAGAATTTATGTGTTAAAAATTCTCTAGTACTATCTCTACACTATAACTTATCTCGGTTTAGCTTAAAATTTCATTCACCACAAGCTAAACTTACTAAAAAAAAAGTATTAAAGCATTCAATAGTACACTGTTACTTCTTCCAACAATAAATAAGAAAGAAAGAAGAAAAATATATTGAGCAAATCTATGAATGAATGTATACAAGTATATTCTACCTAACTGTCTCTGCCTTTATAACTCCTACACTTTAGTACTACTGATATGCAAGACAGTTTAACATTTAAATGTCACAAAGCAAGAAAAACGGACCGAAATGATATGAAGGAGTACGATAAGAAAGGGCACGACCTTCTAAGTATACATAGTAGTGTACTAATACAAAATGATAAAATTCTATAACACTCTCTAGTGTCTCCTATACACTAAGAATAATAACTTCACTAATGTAAGTAAGTAGTAGCAAGTAATAATGAACTTGACAAACTAACGTCACTTCCTTAGCCTTTCTGTGTGCTATACTAATAATTTCTGTATACACGCGTCAATGATTCCTTCTACAGTATAATATTTCCTTTGGAGCAAATTGCAAACTGTCTCTTACTTATATGTATTAGAAAATTTGATCTATGTAATAATTGTTATCTCTAGGAAAAGTTTCTGTGATTTTGTGTGAGTCTACTTGCTACAGAACCGAGTATGAAACTAAACACAGGACTCCGGTACTTGAAAATATTTCTCCTTATTAATATCCCTAGCACTGGATCTGATAAGTACATATACTTTTAAGTACGTAAGTCAGTAAGTAGGTATATACAATGCGATAGATGAAGTAAACCACTGCAGCACTCTATGTAGTATTACTGGTGGTAGTACTGGATGACACAGTAGTTGTAGAATGCCCGATGTCATCAACAGCCGAAATGTTAATAGAACTGCAATCAGGAGCTCAGCACCAGTAAGTATAAAAGAGATAGCGATCAGCAGATCAATTCAATTCTTCAATCTTGGTCTCGCTCTACTTCTCTATGCCAATCATTGACGATTACCTACAGCAATGTCTTTTAGATATTTTTCTTTCTACAGCACAGCTGATCATTCTGGTGTACACACAAATTCGCCAGAGGTTTTAACGATTCTCAGTTCAGTACTATGGAAATTCGGAGCTGTGTAGTACGTAAGTTTGCATTCAGAATCTATGCTATTCGAGATTGCATTAAAGTAAAGGGGAAAATGGGAAGTTACTTTTCAACTTCAAGGCATATAGAATGAAACCTTTATGCAGTGGTGCTACATGGAAAACACATTTTGATTCTTACAGTCTGGCTACATGGTTTCCTTTCTTTGTGAGTTTACTGTATGGTTAAAGCGATGGAAAAATGAGAGAGAGAGGAATATCAAGCCATTCATTCACTCTGTTACACATGCTACACACTCTACTACACTCTACACAACTGCTACACATTTCCACTGTATATACATGCAAAAAATTCGCTAGTATCGCTTATACTTAACTTGCTAGTCAAGTGCTCTCGTTGCTACTGTATGTGCGAATTACTTGTGGGAATTTTGCTAAGTATGCTATGTATATGCAAAGGTACGCTTTTATAAGTACAAGCATGTATTTGCATGCATATACTAATACATTAGACACTTCAAGTAAAGCACAAGGGTTTTACCATGTTCTCTTTTATACATAAATTCTTATATGCAATGTATGTAATGCTTAAACTTTTATACTGTTTCTATCTGTTAGTAGCGTTAAGTAATGCTTATCACAGCACGATGCTTTTCTAGATACATAGAGCAGGAAACTTTGTTTGAAATGAAAACGGCGAGTTATAAGTGATAGTTACATATGATTCTCGCTTATGTTTGTACAGAGTGTACCACTTACTTTGCAAATCCAAGGTTTGAGAGCTTTAGAGAATTGCAGATCTGATTCAATGCCGCGTTTTTGCGAATATATGCCCATTACGGCAATACTCATGATAATATGGAAAATGGCAAGCCGTCAGCACAATATTTATTGTGTCTTAGGGTATCATTTCAGTAATGTGTATAGCTGTGTGTATAAATGTGTGAGAATGTATGTGTGTTTGTGAAGTTTTAGTTGTGTAGGATATAGGTAGAGTATGACCATCATAACATTAACATCTGTAGATCGAATATGAAAATGCAGCATACTAGGATGATGATTTCATAAATAAATGTGTATTTGTACAAAAGTACGTGTGTAAATGCTTGCACTTGTGTACATCTGAAAATGATACGATATGCATGAACATAGGCATTTATTAGTTACATGCACTAGTAGGGATTCTGTAGCTTCTTTGCGTGTTTATACAGAGATGTTTGGATATTTCATGTATATAAGTATGTACACTTCTCACTCACATGCAGACTCACATAGTTTGAAGTAGAGATACAGGATTGTCTATGTATCTGTGTATTAACACTGTTAGCCAGTCGTTGTTGGACTTGGAGCTGTATGTGCAATGCATACTTTACTACCTTTACTACAATAGTACTAGTACACATACACGTTTTCCTCCTTTGGACTGTCTGTTTTGAGTTTAGTAAGCATTTGTATACCAGGCCAGCAGGATACACGCTAAACTAACCAAAGGAGTTAAGTGAGCTGAATTTTTTGTGCCGAGCTTTACTTCTCTATTGTTGTACTTGTATGTATGTAGTACTGGTTACACATTACACATGTTGAATTGAAATTGAAACTGTTAGGAAACAGTAAAATAAATTTTTATTTATTTTTTGAAATACACACAGTGCCAAGAAAACTACATCATAACAACAGTAGATTTATCCTTTTAGTAATTCCTTCGTTGTTTCGCATTACAGATTCTGTTATACACAGATTTATTTACATCACAACCTATTTAGTATTTACCCGTTTAGATTGCAAATATTTTATTAGTGTAGTGTTCTTGTTCTGTAGAGTTTAGAAAATTTGCACTCATCAAACTTACCATGATGATGTTGTTTTGTAAACATTTATACTACACTGTGGGGTTTACGGATTAAAATTAATTCGGTAAAACAAATCGTTATAAAAATGAGCCGGAATCCACACTTTAGTTGTTCTTCACACTTACACTCCACAACTACTTGAGAGATACACTACTGGAATCAATTATTCAACAATTGTTACGGGTCACATCAAATCTGTGCGTGAGGACTGTAAGTCAAGGTAAAGAACTAAATAATTACACTCCCCTAATTAAGTATGCATGAACTAAAACACGCAATTTTAGAAATCCTGTTTTAATGAGAGTTTAATTCATCAAAGCTGAGTTCTCAGCGGTTGTGATTATTTAAGGAATTTATTTCATTGCATTCATTGCAACTTTGTACTCAAATGTACGCATGTGTTTGTTTACATATTTTATACAGAAAGCCGAAGTAATTCAAGTACTGTTCTCAGAGAATTTCGACATAAATTATTGTCAACAAAGGAAAATGAGTACCTAATGGACAAAGCAGCGAGGATCATTAAGAAAATTGTACTTAACGTTAATTAAGATTACACCCGCCGTGTTGGAAGGATATGTACGTACCTTATAATGAAGTTAAGGAAAGCTTAAGGAAGTTATTTAAATCACGATTGTAAATAGCAAGACAATTCCTCAATAATACAGCTCGAGGTCATTCTACGCTCATTCACTTACAAAGACAATTTATTGGAGAGTAAATTGGATTACTTATCTTAAACCTACCTACCTACCCATGCCAATTTGCCGGAAGTGAATTTATGAAAAATTAAGTATAACCCAGTTAACAATTATGGAATCTAATAAGAAGCATTTCCGATTGTTTAAAAACAACTCAGATTATTTACTCCATTACTTCCAACATCTTCCTGCACACAGTTTACTTTCCAATCTACAAACTAGAGTCTAGTAAAATTGGAGCTGAAAGTGAAATTTAAAAAAAGCTACAACTACAAGAAAAATTTCAGAATCTCTTTAAGTAAAGACATGACGATTAGATCTTTAATTCCTTCAAGAATCTAAGTTATACCATTCAAATATAAAATAGATTATTTTCTCATTCTCATTACTATTTAAAAAACACTCAAGTCCTTCTGCAAGCTTATTGCTCTTTTTAATATACCTAAGCGTTTATTAGCGTATCGCTTGTATACGATCACACTTTAAATAATCCTCAGTTATAAAACATGAATTAGTTAACATTTCTTATTTATTTAAATCCTAATTCGTTATTACCCATCTCCTTAAACACCTTAATAGTAGTATCCTCCTCGTTTAACGTTAAAACGAACTTTGTTTGTGATATTATTATTTGTTATTTATTTCCCCGACCTTTATGTAGTTATGTCCACAGTAAATAGATAAGACAATGAACTCCCCGGCTAGCGAACTGACGTTCACGTTCACCTCCGGTATTTAAATGCAGCTGAGTCAGCTTTTGAAGAATAATATTAAGATGTACATCAGGGTTAGCTCAATGTCCGTCATTCGTGTCGGACGAAAATGCTCACGAACGTCCACACTAATCGCAGCAGCACTGCTTATCTTCACATTCTTTTTCCTCCTTGCACTCATGACAGAACATCGCATCGGAGATTCAGAATATTTCTACCGTCAAAGTAAGTACAATCATTCCTTCTATGTAATTAGTCTGTATATTTAGACAGCATATTATACAGTATCATCAATACAGTAGTTTGTCTATCACAAAAACGTTTTTGTCCAGCATATTGTATAGAATTGAGATACTAATGTTGAATGTGTATATAGTCAATGTACAGCTAAAAAGTACAAAGCAGCAGCAGCCTAGTATTAATGTACTATTCGTGTAAATCCACTGGTCACGTTTCCGAATTAGTTATTAATTACTAAACACTCTTTGTATACTTACACACATTTCGACGCATTCTTGCTTAAAATATCCACACAAATCTATACACCTTACTATTTTACAACTTTCATGTCTTCACCTTACTTTACTCATTTACTAAAACACACAGCAAGTTACTTTTTACACACGAGCACGCTATGATACACAAACTACATAAAAAGCACACATAATTGTACATACATGCGAAATAAAAATATTTCTAAATATAGCATGCATGCTTTCACATGCATGATTGTCTGGAACTTACTATTTAGATACTTGTTAATATTTAAAATGCGATAGGTACTGCTTTTAGCAGTATTGTAATTGTATATAAAAAATGCCTACTATAAATGCTTGTTTACTTTCAATACTCTGAATACTTTCCTTTGAACAGAGTGATTTTGCATTTCAGACATGAAATTGCAGTCAAAGGCTTTGTACAATTCTGTATGCAATTGACCCTGTGGCTCTGTGATTGCTTTCCCATATATAATGCTATTTTTCACGACTGAATTATCACGTCGCATTTTACTGTACATAGGTATTCTCTCAGCACGAAACTAAAAGCACGAAGTGCTTTTGAATACACAGAATAATAAATTGAAGCTTACACGCAATAATTAATAAGACCCAGACCAGGTGGTAGGCCGTAAGGGTTAAATTCAATGAGACCCTATTTTGCATTTAGAGTATACCTTTCATACATAGAGACAGGTTGAGTATTTCCGATGGGTTGAGAGTTGAGACTCGATCTTCTTCACCAACAGTTTAATGTATAGGCAAACCGATTGCATCACATCACGTTTGTTAGTCTTCACAATGCAATGAGTGCAATACAATGTCGTGTCAACACAAAGAATTCCCTGCAGGATGTACCTGCATTATTTGTTAATATTATTAGTATTTGAATAGAGTAGGAGGATGAGGAGGAGGAGGATTAAGTACCTACTACATACGTATTACATTGTATCATTTATATTATCGGCTGTTATAATTCTGGAGTACAGATAGAAGATGAAAGGTTTAACACGAGACACGTGCTGTATTTCTTAGAACACATGTGTGCTGGATGCCTTTATAACTTGGTACTACTTATAAATTCAATATATTAAAACGTAGGTAGTATACCATACATACGTGCAAACATTTCCAATTGATCTTATAATTTATTTACGAATGAAAGAGCAAAATCATGTTGACTTATATTCACTAGGGAGATTCGAGTTTCAGCAGATATTGCAAAGACATCATTTATAGCATCGCTGTTTGTGTGAAACGAACTGTAACTTCATCTGCAAATTTAGCAATGGTTTGGGGTAAAGTTTGAATTTGCATTGACTTGATAGCTTTGCTGCCTTTGCCTTGGGTGACTCGTCTGGAACTGGAAACCAGTCTTTATAGTGTGTAGTAATAATACACACATAACTTTATAAACTGTCTGTTTAAACTTCTTTTGCTGGAGACCCTAAGCTCTAAACCTATATTATGTGTTTAGGCATGTGTGTGTCTGTATGTGAGACAGACTTTCGTGATTCCAGTCGGATGGACATATTTATTCATGATTCATTGCCTCAAACTGCCAAGTATTTCACGCTTCAGCAGTCAGTATTGACTGACGTGAATAGGAAACTCAATTGTCAATTCATTCACTTTACTCGTTTTCTATTTCATTTGCATTTGTCCCACTAGGCACTACTTATAATGTGTGTTCAGTCAAGCTTTAAATGTCATTGTCGTCTCTGGAATATTTTTTAAGTAGGTAGTGGTAAGGGCATTTGTAAGTGTAACAGTATTAGTGTCTGTTATATACTAACCACACTATGCATCAGCCTAGCTGAAGACTTTGTTAAAGTTTATACTACACTTAGTACTTTTACATTTAGGTACTTTGATAATTAATTTCATAATATGCTATATTATTTAACCTCCATACTTATACTTAACATTGAAAATAGTTGTTTATTTTCCAATTATTGCATTAACTTTTTCAGAAAATATAATTACTGTTGTTTCGCAGTAATGTTTTTCTGCTACGTTTGTGTATCACTTTATGTAATGACGAGGTTCGCAATCAAAGTGTTTATAAACTAACAGTGTTTTGCTGCAGTTAATGACAGATAAAAATATGACGAGTTGTGTTGTATTCATGGGAATTTGTATTATACAAAAAACAGATTGCCACTGCCAGTTCACAGTTGTCCTTGTGTTTTCCATACAGAACTGCATTGCAATTTGCAATCTACTTTTTAAATATTAATAGACAAGGATTTACAGATTAGTGAGAATTCCGATCGTGTTCCTCTGTTTCTATGTAGTTGTTCAGTTGTGTGTTGTATCGTTATTCAAATAAATGCGTTTCTCATACATAAAGTTTCATACTTAAATGTGAATCCTGCTTTTGGTTATCTGTTTGGAATCTCCTTCCTTCTTCTTTTAGTTCTCAAGACTTGACATGTACAACTGTACTTCATTCTATCACCATTTTGCTAATGATCCTACCTCTGTGTTAAATATGCAGACACTAATAGACAGATAAAAATTCCGTACATGAGACAAGAAGTTCATCAAGACAAGATTGATGACAGGAACATTCCACACTTCCTCCTGTCTTTTAATTAAGTGCATAACCAGACATAACAGAGTTAGTAGACCCGATGACGTCTTGACTTCTGACGGATGTTGTTTTTATGAAAGATGCGAAATGACATTAGCGAATAATTGCAAGGAGATGAGTCATGTTCACATAGATGTTTTAACTGCGTTTCAAGAGAGTTTCTCATGTTCTTAGAAGTCATAGTTTCAGTTTCATTGCAAATTTATGCAGGAATGAGGATTTCCACTACAAAGTTGTACTTCTCATTAATCAATATGAATTAGTAATGTTATAACGAGTCATTTTAATCTTCTCATTCTCTATCTACCCAAAGAAAGAATAGTATTACATCAATTGAAAACTATTTTCTGTGTACTTTCAACTGTGTACTCAGCAAGTATTTCCTATTTGCACATTAGTACATTTATCCGAGTAGAAAATTAATTTGTATTCATTTGCCTGAGACTGGTTCACGGACAATGAGAACAATAAACCTACGTTCAGACGGCTTACTTTGCCATATGGTGGCAAACTAAAGAGATTGGAAATAGTTTTTAGTGTTTACCAAGCATAAGCACCTACTTTACTTACATGTAATGAATTTCAGCATCTGTATTTGTAGGTACTGTTATTATCTGATGGACACAATACAATTCCTTCCCTATAGCTATAGGCGTACCCTTTTATACAAGTATTTGAAAATGTGAATGTATGCAGATTATTAGTAGTAATATAATATGGCCACGTACATGTGTAGATGTATAGATTGCTAATTCTACACTGTAGTAGATGTAATGTAATAGTGACACATATTCGGTGTATGTATCTAGTATCTATGTAGAAGGACACTAGAACAGTTGACGATTGCATTGAACATTGACTGGTCGTGCTCGTGCTCCCTATTAATTTAGCTAATTGCTAGATTCACCTTAATGGTAACGTAGTATGTACTTAGATTCAATAGATATAAGTATGTGCCTTAAAATTATAAGTAGAAAATGTACTATAACAAATGAATTAGCCCCATTAACTGGATCAGCAAATGTATAAAAATAATGATAGTGCTATATTACATGGCTATTATTGTTAAGGTAGCGTATAAATACTCTTTCACGATCAAATAGAATTATACTGTACATACCTATTGTTAAGCCATTATTTCATTGCAAGCGCTCGACAGACCGTACAAATTAGTTACACAGAGTACGTGTGTATAAAATGTAATGTCATGTCCTGTGATGTCATTGGGCATTGTTGGCTATCAGAATATTATGAAGCAGCAGACATTAAATACACATTATTACTAAAATCTAAAATCTATATCTACATAAGCATTTGTGCTATATTGTAATAACATGAGAGCACTCCATTCTGTGTAGCCTCGACCAAATAATGAAATTATAACCATGCATCACTGGTTGTCCTATATTTTAATAATATGCTCACATTCTTTGCAGACACACAGTAGACTTCTTTCCACAAAGAGTAACGATGGGATTTCCGCGATCTGTGTAAAATGCTGTGCATTGAAAAGAAGAGCGTTTTCAGCTAAGCTGAGTCACGCCGACTTAAAATACCTACTCTATGCCTAAACAAACATTTACAATGCATTTTCGACTACGAAGTAAAGTATTTGCGTTCCTAGTATGTTGTGTACACACGTCAATCAGTATAGCACGAGAGTCAAGTAGAGGACACACTTGAAGAGCATTTTAGAGACGTCTCCGGATTGTCCGGATTATAAGTATGGAATTACTTGTGTGTGTGAGTGTGTATAGAAGTACTTACTTCCAACCTACTAGCTACTGCAGATATTTGTTTAGCCCCAAGGACAAAGAAAAGAGCTAGTAAAACTTCGCAACATAATGTAAATATCATATGGTTGGTTGATAATAATGAAGTGGAGGCGAGTGACGAAACTCTTTTTCTAACATAATACATAACCTATCTCTATCTCAAGAAACTTTTTAACAATCCATTTGTTTATCAGCTTTGATGATCTCACAAACACCCAGCCTGTCGGAAAGTAAACTGCCTACCCAAAAATGGAGTTTAGAGCTTAGAAACAGAAAGAATCGAGTCAGTCGTTTATATGAAATGAAAACCTATACACCTAGAATACATACTAGAAATTACAAATACTGCACCATTTTTAAATGGACTCACTTAGAAACACACAATTACAAAAAAACATTTTTGAAGGACTAAAAAAATATTTTTATGCATGTATGTCCTGGTTTCTGGGTTGTTTTTTCGGAAATGAGATTTTTTTAATTACAGATGCTTGCCATAAGAGGCATTTTTACTGGCTCTCGAGTTAGAAGGTATTTCAGTTATTCTGTGCGAGTCTCATGTCAGTCGCTAATGAAATGGACGCACGATTCGTTCCATTGGGAGCTCTCCGAAATCGAAGTGAAAGAAACTACAATTGTGTTCAGTTTTCGTGTTAACTATATACAGCGTGTTGTTTTGAAGAAGCGAGTGAGCCACACACTACACTCCTTGACAGGGAGGATAGAGCTGATAAATGCATTAATGTTTACTTATTATTAGTTCTTGTGAAAGTTTCAGCTAGAAAAGGAATTAACTGCGAGCAAACTCTTGAAAATGTACACAAACTGGTGCAAACAATTTTATCTCCCTCTCTACACTTACACATTTACACGAACTACCTACTCGTCCACTCACTTAACTTGTCTAACTTTAACTCGGCTTGAGACTACTCGTTCTAGTAACTACGTATTGTGCTTTGTGCGTTGTTAGAGAGCGAGAGAGAGAAAGCATTCCCTTGAGAGCAAGTATCATCGTCCATTATTTGCAAACTTTATTCATTTCCATCATACTTTAGTAGTCCCTCATTTATACTTACCACTGCCTGCCTATCGTTCCACTGTACAGTAAATACTTTTTACACGGTTTGCGGCAACGTTTTATGCATCGTATGTAAATGTGTGTCAATATTGCCCCACTGAGGTCGCCCATTCAACGCTGTAGATTTTGCATTAATTTTTATTTTTATATATTAAATACCTTAAGTATTTAATCAAATCGCAAATTACGAACTATCTACGTCATTGTTTGTAGTAGTAAATATTGTAATTTTACCCAGTCAGTAAATTTTAGATGATTTAACTTACGTAATGCAAGTATCTTCAATCTTTGTCATGTAGATAATTTACTGTACACTATAGGTACTGTAGGCAGACAATTTTAATGAAGATTAAATGCATCTTAAAAAATATAACTGCGAAGTCTATTGCATTACTTTTGACTAGGAGTATTTTTTTAAGTATGGTATAAAGTAGGTTATGCTTGAAAACATATTCGGATGTTTAAACACAGTTACTTGAATAAACACAATCAACATAAATATAATAATAAACAAATTGTTGTATTTTTTTCCTCCTGAATAGAAATGAGAACGCCATTACAGGTACATATCAAAATCAGCATGAAAAAGGGATTAAAATACATTCATGGAATTGATTAATCATTGGTTTAAAAATTCCCAGGTACATAGTAGATAGGGGATATTCTTTATTTGATAATTACATAGATTTTAGCAGTCGTTTTTAACAAATCCATAATTTATTGTGTAATTCGTGTTAAAGGTAAGGTTGTAAGTGGTATAATTCATTCATTTAGCAAATGGTTTTGTAAGTATCACGATTTGCTTTTGTGAGTCATGTTTATAGTCACGGACGGATGAGGAAGGGAAATCCTGAAAGTTCTATTCCATTTTGTCACGGATATTCGGAATTCGGTTTTTTTCAGTTTTAGCTCAGCGAGCTTTGCTGAGCTTTCGTCTGGCTAGTTGAACATTTCTTTTACAATGTGTAACATTTTTTATTTCAAAAAGCATTTCCAACTCTTTTTCACTCTGGTAACATGCTAAGAACCTTTATCTGAGCTATAGTGTAGTATAGTGTACACATGCTATCATTACACAAATGTTATACACATACAGACAGTTATTCATATACGTAGCTTTCTTCTTTTGCTGAGATGGATTTTTACTTTGTTCGAGTTCTCGCTTGCTCAGTCCTCTCTCGCAAACATAACAGAAAAGCAAAATTGCGTCAGTGCGCACAAAGAGAAAGAGAGGATAATACGGTTTTCGAGTAAGTCTAATGTGAAAATACAAAAAAAATGATCCTAGTTGAAAGTACTTTGTGATTCTCACACTTTTTGGAGAGCCCTGGAGGAAAGTGAACTCGACTACTTTTCTAATATCCTTCCTGAGCTCTCCGATTTCTATCCTTCCTTTAGCGTTAGCTTCAATTTTTAACCTTTATTCTGTCGTGAATCGGAAGTCAAGGAATGGTTAGAAAAATTGAAAGGATGTAGCTTTACCTACACACCTCTAACTAATGCATAAGTCGGGTGAAGCTCCCAAACTTTGTTTAAACCATAGAATTCCTTTTAGCTTGCAAAATAGTGCAAATCTCCATGTGTATAGTTTCCTTTTTGTTTATTTCAAAGTAAAATTATTTCAATTTTGAAATATCTGTCTCAAAGGGAAAAAGAGATGGTGGATTAGACAGTTAATTTACCATCTGGGAGAGATTGGTGTGTTCAGTTCTACGGATTCATTCTTATATCATCCAGAAATCCCAAGATTTTATTACTATTATCGATGAAAGCAAATGTAGAGAATAAATCAGACTGCTTTTGGGATTTTTTATGTTACCACACAGAACAGAACTAACTCAAATAACGCATTTACTGAAATATGGAGAGTGATATAGTTATACGTACTCTTTTTCTTCCCAACTTCTTTTTCTCGACATTTTTCTCTACATCCACATCAAAGGTCTCTAAATGTATCTGGAACAGATGCAGAGGAAATAAGCATGCATAGCAGAATAGCTCCGCACATCAATGAGCTTCGTTTTTGAATAGATTTTCTCTTACATGGAGCAAAGTACACGCTTTTAGTGTTCTTTTTCTTTTTTATATCATAGATGAACAGGCCATTCTTGCACTTACACAGATACTTACACTTTTGGAAGCGTGCTTTCTAGTACCCTGCGAATGTATCACAGGGGAAAATAATTTTTCATGCTACAGCCCCAGAGCCAAAAGGCATTGAATGTAAATGACAGCCCAGCATCCCAATGACAATTGACATATCGCAATCTCCCTCTCCGTGTTTTACACTCATCCCAAGTGTCATTGGAGATAGGAGACAGCGAAAAAATTGCTCTATAGCATTGGAATTGCTGCAGGAGAAATTCATTCTGCAAGTGAGTATAAATTGATATTGGGGAAGACGCGTAGAAAAGGAAACCCTGCTGTTGACAAAGCTTTTCTGTGCAAAAAGACGTGGGCAGAGAGACGCGACTTAAAGTTGACTTGAAAGGAGTTGATTGAGAATGCAGAGGATAATGGCTGTCCTGCAGTCCTAGCTGTGTAGTGGTCTCTCAGTTTTGTTGTGAGAATCTTATAAAGTAGTGTGACATGACTCTAATGTGGATAGTTCTCATTCTCAGGACATGTATGCTGGTATTTAGTTGGAAGGCTGAGTACATCCGAAGAAAAGACGTACGAGTTAGATTGTAAGAAAGAAAAGAAGGACAATTGAATTCCGCAAAGGAATAGGGAACCTGTAATGTACTGGTAATGATATTTCACAGATAAATGTTACCTACATTGACTTTTGTACACACCGGAAGATCACAGAAAAAAGTGTGCGCACAATAAGGATACATAGGTAGAATCTCCCAGTCTTATACAAAGACTTATAAATAGAAAAGCTGAGTCAGTAAGTTTAGCTCATCCTACTCCGATTCTTATTGGAGCTTGCCTTGCTTTGCACTGCAATTTTGTGACATTACATTAGATGGATATATAGTTACATGGATTGACGCATTGTCACTTCACTTCCAAAGGAACAGACACAATGAACAAATAGATTAAATACACAATGAAGGTACACTGTGAAATATGAGTAAGTTTCAGTTTCACTTAAGACATTTCTGCTTTTTTTTCGTTTAATCTGCTGTAAGGACCTTTGGTAAAGATACAGCAACGTGGCAATGCTCTAAATAGTTTTTTCTTTCATATATGCGCCAGAATCATAATTCTCAGGTACTATTTGTAGTGTACAAACAGGGAGGTAGCCCGCACGTTTTCATTTTCACATTGTATTTTTAAACACTTATTTGTGCACTTTATTTTGTGCAAATTAAATTTGTGATTGCATGCTAATTGTTTAATAACAGTAATGTATGCTATAATAATATTCATTGTACAATCAAATTTACATGTATTAAATTTCTAGGTATCGGTATCTCTATGTTATTCCTTGATCCAGATTTAAACATGAATGTTGTTGCAAAGTATGGGGCAGTACAGATTATTTTGTACGGTTTGTTGTGGTGTAAGTGGCTTGACTGGTTTTAGGAGATATGATGACGCATATCATGTAGATATGGCCTATATTTCGAATGCATTTTCTAGAAATGCAAGGACTATTGAATATCTCATGCCAACATTCGCAAAATAAGTGAAGGTACATAGAAGTTGACTGACAAGACGATAAGCAAAATAGTTGCAGAATTCATAAGTAGAGTGAAAGATAGTTGAAAAGCTTTTTGAAAGGTTTCTGTGTTATTGTATCAACTCACTTTATTTTTTGTGGTGATCGCTTAGCTGGGAGATGTAATAGAATTTCAACTCAACTCACAATCAGTCAGTCTCATCCTACAGTCCTACATGCACACTTTATTTAATATTTATTGTTCTGTACTCTTCTGTGTACAGCTACTTTTAACTGTGCAATGTCAGGTTTACCGACATATGGTAAGTTGCCTTTATTACTGTACTCTACTACTACTTCGTACTACTAATATGCTACAACTACAGCCATAAAATCTTAAAATCCAGTTTAGTGGTTACCACCGGCTGTCGGAAGAATATTGAAGTAATGACTAATGAAATAAGAACGGCTGAAAAAGTGTTTCATGTCACCACATTTGCTTTCTTGTTAGTTTGAAACAACATCAGCTGCATGTTCATCGTTATTATCACTCCCAGTACTTTTCCATCTGCACGAGTTTTATCATTAGAATGCTAAAACGTACACTAAAACCCTTTGTGCACGCAATGTGCACTATCAGTAAATAGTGCTTGAGTAAAAGATATGACTATTGTTTTTTATTATTCATGTTCAAGCAATTGGATTATGAGCAAACGTATGTTTTTGTACTAAGCCGTACTTTTCGACTAAGATGAATATTACTAGGTATGTTTTTGTACTGAGCCAGCAATTTCCCAAGTTTCCTACCCAATTTCTCTTATATAAAGAAAAACATTCGTAGTTTATTTCCTGAAACAGTATTTACGATGCTGACAATTGCTCAGCAATTCTTCTGAGAATGCAGTTTCATTCGAAATACAAAATGAGAATATACAATGTACACTATACATTACACAGTGTGTGAGATTTAAGATAGCTACATACAATATACAATATAGGAATGTGACTGAAATAACAGTGTGGCAGTGTAGCACTGTCAGAAAGACCGTGTAAGCAAATAGAGAGAAAGTTAGTTTGTAGCCCTGTGTACTGGAATTTATATGTTGGTGTATTTGTATTGGTTGGTGAGATAGATACAGAGAGACTGAAGGAAACAAGCCATTACTTGCCATTGATGCCACTCATGTTCTGCCAAAGCTGCCAAAAGATGAAAAAGACTCAATTTAGATGTTCATGAATGATGTAGAATGTTAAGATACTACGAGCGAGACGGAATAGGGAAGGAATTGCAATATTTTCAGATGGGATGTGTTTGGTTGGTGGTTTGGTTGGCATAAGCGATAGAATCAACTGTTAGGGTTAAAAGATAACAAGGAATTCCATTTCGTTGAATTGCTTTGCTTTCAAAAAGTTAGGGAATCGCACGTAAAGTAGTAGACACTTCCTATTTCACATGGAATGCTTTACTGTACATGTTTGCAAGACTATTGAGCAGAGGAAACCTTTTTTGTAAAACAAACGAAACTTCTTCAGACACATTCTGCTTTTACTTTTTATCACTGACAACTGAGTATAGCGGTCTTTTTGTGAGGTCTGACGTCTGCACTATGCTATTCACTTAATAGATATAGTGGTTAAATAGATACAAGTACATGGTCGGTTTATAGATATGTACATCCGTATGTATGTAGGTACTTATTCAAAAAGTACATGTTCTACCTTTGTATGTAATATAAAAGCAAAAGCACATTCAGTGTGCGTAAAAATACTAATTCACTTTTATGTAACATCTTCCCCAAAAGTACTCTGCAACTGTATGGCATGTATGTGTTCTAAAAGGAAACTGAAATTTGTACGCATGAAGCAAACCAGAGTTTGTTGGACTCAGAAAAATTCTCGATTGGTCAAAATGGTCAGTTTTACTTTATGAAGAAGAGTTTTCCTCTTAGAGCTTACGATCCCTACTCAAACGTTTATTGAGTTTAGAAGATAAACACTTTTCTATTGTAGTGTAGGAAATACTAGGTCTCGAAAAGCTGCACAATAAAATATAGGGATACATCTAGGAAGCCTTTTTAGTATCAATATTTTTTGATGCTTTAAATTTGATTCAGTATCTAATTTAATACTCCATTACCATTGCTGTCAATTTCCGTATTGCAATGATGGAAAAATAAATTACAAAATTTCAACCAAATAAAGCGTGTGCAAACCTCCGTAAGATCTAAAATTGGAAGCAGAAATCGGAATTGCTTTTGAAAGTCCAAGGTATTAGAATTAAGCCCACAGTTACTACTACTCTCGGCTTTAAAAACACCATTAAAGTTTATTGGCAACAGGAAAATCTACACATGTTTGTACTTTCAGTTTTAAATTTTCCTTATTTCCAAAAGGAGGAGTAGGTAGAAGTTGAGTACAAAAAGGTATGTACATAAAATGAAATAAAGTTAAGTTAGTTGAGGAAGATAAGTATGGGCTAAAGGAGGGTGGAAGTTATTGTTGCGTAAACAGCTCTGAAATCCCAAAATGGGTGGACATACTAATATTTTTGGATTGCTTGTACTAGAACACAGCTCTGGAATACGAAATAAGAAAATGAGTATTTGCAGACCTACACAAACACACACATAATGTGAAAAGTCTATAAGTGAGCACGTAGCAAAACATAGAGCTATAGATGTTGTTAGAAATACAGCAAAATATATTTGCACACAATAGATGCATAGATCTATACACGATTCATGTGCTTCGTTATATTTCTCTTATTATAGAGCGTGTTTTAACTTCTCCCTTGGTCTGTCTAATATTTTTTTGCAAATGACATCACCGTAAGTGCGAATAGCTAGAGCAAAAGTTCGTTGTGCAAAAGACACTTACCAACAGACAGTGAATAGGCGTGGTCCATTTTTGCCTTGTATTCGTGGTAGGTTACTTGCATTGCAAACGTCAGTGACAAAATTTATGTTCATTGAAGCTTTAAAAACCTTTACAGCTTTGTATTATTCAGGTACTCCACTCTACACACACTACCCTTCCACAAATCACGAGTAGTACCTTGAACGTGGAAACAGCATTAGTGGATTTCATCCCATAGGTCACAGTACCTTTACACCTTTATATTCTACTATAGTCTTGCTATCATTATATACAGTTAAAGTTAAAGTTCAGATCTTGTATATAAATTCTAGCTCGACCACAATATACTTAGCACTTAAAGCGTATGGGGATTATTCTGCTCTGCACTCCACACTCCCATACAATTTTATAGTTCATATCAGTGTGGTTTCACTACTACACTGTAATAAAGAAGAAAATACTTGATACATTGTACTGCTGATATAAGATGACTTATTGAGTAGACGTACTCAATATAATTATGAAAGAAATTTGATATATAATGCTGTTAAGAGTCAGTGACGGATCTAGGAATTTTCACAGGGGGGTGTTTCTTTCACACCAGTAATCACCTCCAATAATTTCTAGATTTTTCTTACAAGGCCATACAGAAATGAATACAGAAATGGATTTCGGGGAAGGAAAAATGCGAATATGTAGACTGAAATCACGCGTAGCGCTAAAAATTTGGCACAAAATCAAAATAAATGTATTCAAATTAATGCATAGTGCAAATTTTTTATTTATGTTGTTTTTTTATGGGAAAATAACCCATATTTGGGAATTACGTCTTTTTATCTAGTTGAAATTCAGATTTCGATGAGGGGGGTTTGGACCTGTAGAACCTAATACTAGATCCGCCACTGTTTAGAGAAGAATGATTAAGGAAGCAGAAAAGTTCATTTGCCATGTCAGACTGTTATGTCATGCCAGGATACAATTAGACTAACTATTCATACATCATATGTATAAAACAGCCTGGAAACTAATTACTCTGACTGAAAAGGCTGTTTCGCTTAGGGAAATAAATGAAAGTAATTCTGTGTTATATAGGTTGGAAGCTTCTTACGTTGGTTTTTTGTCGAACTAGTTGATTAGTAATTGTACATGACATAATTTTCTTGTGTGTTCACCTTTATCGACTTTTAGTTACAAAAGGTTTGTATAAGCCAAACGAATCTCGTGAAGAGTGAAAAATAATATTATGATAGTATTTATTATACACATGTTATGTACTTATACTGATGTAGGTTGTATTGTAGTCTTTGGGTCATATAACATACAGGTTATTAGAACGGGTCGGATGGAAAATGAAATAAAAATTAGGAGATCCCAGACAGCATTGTTCGGGTAGTATTAATTTGCCATTTTCTGTGCAGGAGAAAAACTTGTAATAGTAAAAGTTACTTTCTCTCCCGTTGTTACTTGCTCATCGAAAATCAATTCAGTGTTACACAAGTTAAGTTTTTTACTCTGTATGTCTCATCTGTAGTACTGGTACTTACAACGGTACACATGTCATTGTGTTCTTAGTTTCTTTGAACAGGAAGAAAGAATAAAAGTTCATTGTGCATTACAGTACAGAATGGGTTAGTTTATGGCATAAGACTTCGTTGTATTTAAGCTTTGCGTTTCTAGAGTAGAAGTAGAAAAGAAGTCCTTCCTTTTCCAATTACTAACTTCTAAGAAACATTCATTTTGCTTGCAAACGTCGATTTTCATTTCATGTGTGTAAATCTGCGTCGCATATTCTTCATCGTAGGTAGGTACCAAAAATTTTATACACTACACTGAGTGTATGAGAGATACCAGAATGACAAAAGATCGAGTCTTTAGAAATTCAAGTAGGGATACTGCGCACGCAATCCTGGAGAACTGTATACCGTCGACAAAATTGTGATTAGGACAGATTGAATGTAAGGACATATTGTGAGCAGATCAATTCTATCGGAAATTGTAAATGTGTATTCATACTCCTAGTAGAGTGTAAAGTGTTATTGAATTCAGGAGCAAGTATTCATGTGATTCATATTATACACAGGTTCTATTTATCGAAAGAAGCAAACCTGACAATTCTTCTTTAGAATTATTTACGCTAGACTGATTCTATACAAACAGGTCTCTTTTTCGTTTTCTCCGAAGAGCAGAATACATACTAGTTACTTAGGTACTTTAGTAATAGATCTTTTATATGTACGCAGTTATTGTTGAATATTATTTACCTACCTACACTACACACTAGCTATAGCTCTACATGTTATTTTACACTTGAATGTTTCCTTCTGCCAAATTGAACTTCAGATTTATTTTTCATTTCATTACATAATAGACGTTCTCAATTCACACATGCAGCAAATACCTCTTATGTAAGAAAGTACATAGCAGCCATTTCATTTTCACTTTACAGTTTACAGGCAGATCTCAAGCAACAGCATAAGTAGATTTTACAAAGTCTGCAATATCTTCATGGTCTCATTCAACATACTTTACTGTATAAAGTATAACCTTAAGCAATAAACACTTAATATAGGAAACTTTTTGGTGTTGCTGTTTTGTAATGTAAGTCTTGTTCTTAGAACACCACCCAGGACAAAATGAATTTATTACTATGAGACAGTGAGTATTTGGATAAGAAAAGCTATTAGCAGCAAAGCAATGGAAAATGAAAACAAAAAGAATTTACACAAAACATGTGAAACACTGAGCAATTGAAGTATTCAGCAGACTATCAGACTTTCCAGCAACAATGATAAGCATTTAGAAGTCCGACCCACGAGCAATAGTTCTGTTGGAACTATTCAATCTCCTTTTGAAATGAGATTTGTAATTTTAGAAGCTTCGTATGTGGCATGTATTTCATTTGTTCTTCATTTCGTTGTAAATACTTCTCTTTATTACCTCCCTCCCTTTCTCTCACTATCTCACTCAGTCACACTATCTCTCTGCGGTTATGTTTTACTTTATTGCGTTACTGCAATTTCCAGCCTCATTTCTGTCTCAGCAAATATATATGTCTGCGCATCTGGCTTTTCATGTAGTGTGTTCTACCATGTTTAGATATTTACTCCTACAGCAAGTCAAATAGAAGAACTAAATTGAAACTGAGATAAAATACATGCACAGTACTACATTCATGTACTGTATTAATGGGTGTACTGTTTGTTGTTGTTAACACAAGACACGTACGTACTTGTGAATGTGGTATGTAGCACCAATATATTCAGCAACAAAACGAATACAAGAATTTCTGTTATTTCGTTGCGTGAAATTCCATTAAACAATAAAATGCATCTAAGGTTGGCTGGAGATATGGAATCCTTTGTTTTAATACAAAGCTTTAGAAAGTCGGGATTTTGTTGAGTCATTCGTATCTCCTTTTTATGAAGAAGAGTTTTGCCTTTTGAGTATTTTTGTAAGTTATGGAAATTCTACCATATTGTAATAATACATTAGGTTGAACTTATTCTTTTTGTTGGCTCATATTGTATTTGTATGGAAAAAGCTATGTAGCTACAGTACCTTACCTATAGTTTGTAGGTACTTTTTCTGGTACAATTTTTCACATCTTTCAGATTATGTTAACCTCATTTTACTGAATTTTGGATGTACTGTTATGTGTGACGAAAAAGACATTTTTATGTGTCACGTAAATTTCGAAATAGCATACTGTTATATGAATCACAACATTTAGAACCGAAGAAAATTGTCTAATATAAGTTGCCTAAAGGATTTCAATACAAGTACGATTCAGGCAGCGGATTTGTTTAGTGTGCATTTTTTTACTTAGTTTCTTTGAGCACATGTTCGTGCTGTTTATTGACTCGTTTATATCATTTGACGAAATTAGAATTAATGGCTAATTGAAGGATGTTAGCGGTTAGTGTTAGTGGGTAAAGTAGGTTAATAATGTCATTTTGTGCGTATTAATTTAGTACATCTGCAAATTACCTATAGACAATATTATCCATTGAAAGCTAAATACTAGCTTCATCAATAATATGAATACAAATATCATTGTTAGATTAGTTAGACGAAAGTTATTGGTTGGATCCTAGTGTCGCAAATACAATCATTTCAGATTTATGTGCTCTAATTCAACAATAATGAACATCCAGTCATAACTGTGACCTCTTGACATAAAACAAATTATGATCATCTCCTTCATCAGTTATAGGTACACGAATTACACATTCATTGCAAAATTTAAAATGTAAGAAAATAATTTTAGATACGTAATTCCAGGGCAAATGACATTATCATTATTAATGGTATGTCATTTGCCCTGGGTAATTCAGACTATTGCTTAGTGCAATCATGATGATTCATCATTTGTCATCATTACGCTCATAATGAGCTTCAAAAGTAGGACTGGGTGAAAATTATAAATTATTTAGTGCATTGTAAGCAACACATTCCTGGAATTTGCTAATTGCGGTATAAAATAGTATACTGGCTAATCTGAATAATATTTATGTTTCTGGAGAAGAGCTACATAAATTAAATACGTTAGATAACAAATGCGGTTTTACTTTTAATTATCCGTAGTGTATGTGTATGTCAACTAAGTAACTAAAGCACCTAGTTGGAATGATGAAAGGGTTGTTGAAATGAGAAGTTTAAGCAATTAGTTCATAACACGAAATGACTTTGAAGGGAATACGCATAATTCCTATGAATTACTTTTGGTGAAACGATTACACAGATGTGTGTGGTTCATGGTGAATGGTGACAACCGCAAAGGCGATAAACACCACAGTCTACTTCTGAACTAATCTAACACTCATTGTTCATTGTTGCAGCCGTGACAGGAAAAATATGTACAGTATGTCCCTGGTAATCTTTCAAGCTGGTTCCCTAATGACTCAGTGCGGAATTAATTAGCCTGAATGCATCAGTTATTGTATATACTATCTAAATAATGTGGTTGTGCTGTTTTGTGTGAAGGCATGAATTATTAAGTTAATTATTCGCCCAACATAATATCCCGGTCACTCACATCCAAATGATCCACTTTTATCTTCAACAAATGGGAATGTACTTGAAGTTTAACTATCACTTGCCATAGCGTATTCATGCTAATGTTCTCCGTGTACAGCAATTCATGGAATAATGTGTGTAACTACATTAATATAATATGATAACAGTATTACTGCGTTACTAACATAATATACCTCCCCCTACAAATTTATACTGTAGGCATATACAGCATAGTATACTAGCATCAGGATAAAGAGTTTAATTGTCGAGAATGTAATAATAGTAATAAAATTCTAAAATTTCTATGCAATAACTGAGTGTTATATGCGTATACATAGGCTGCACATTCCTTTCAAAACGGTTGAAAAAATATAAATGTCTTGACTTGACTAACACTTATATTTATTATAGTGAGAGTCATTGCTGTAATTTGTACGTACGATTAAAACTCGCAATGCACTTGGAAGTTTGGAAGTTGACAATTTGCTAGGGCTTACACGTAATAATGTGATTTCGTGATGTATGTACAACACGAAGAAGTATTATTGTGTATGTAATATTAGTATTAGAAAACTATTAGCAGGCAAGATTTTCTGTTTTCGTGATATGCGACTATTGGGACTGAAGGAATAAATAATTGATTACGTGGTAGACGTTAGGACGTTATTAATCACCAGAAAGTGAATGCCTGCAATTCACCTTCAATGAGAAAGTTAATGTAGGTATTTATTCCTCATCTTCCTCTCCTCTTAGGTACTACTGTCAGACATTCTGTGATGGTGATAACACTGATGTGAATGTGATAACTGTATTTGCCAAAATTACAGAACTCCAATAAGTGACGATATTAATTTTATTTCAAGGCCTTTTTTTCATTTCTCAATTGCATACCTAAAATTATCTAAATATCACACACCTCATTATATGTATTTTCATACAAATCTCAACTTTCCTTCGTTATTTTTGATTCCGGAACAATATGAGAACATATTGTATTTGAAGCGTGTAAAATACCTATATTATACCGAAGTATATTTGTTGTTCATTTACTCAGGTTATCTGCTAAAATCTACTCTTGCTTTGGATGATGGGTGTTGCGGTGTAAATATTAGAATAGTATAGCTTTTGCAAATAAAATTAGCTCTCAAATAAATAAAAAATTAATGCATGAACGTGTAATGTTTAGGTAATAGGATTAAGTTTGTACTTCTGTATTTTACATTGAAATGATTTAGTATTAGGGAACATTACTAGTAAATAAGTAAGAACATAATGTTTAACATGTACTTGTTTACATTGTACATTATGTGTAAAAGAATATTTAGTAGAAATCATGCTTTGAAATAGTGCTTGTATATACATGACAATAATTTTTATGTAAAGCTACTAATTTACTTTGTTTGTTTATGAGAGTTAGTTATTGAAGCAATGAATTAATTCGATGTGCATGTTTGTATTTTCGCATGTATCTTCCGTTGTTCCCTTAAAAACATTTGTGCACGTTTTGTGACTGTGGCTGATAAATGATCCGCTGATGTACTTTGTTGTCTCGTTGTCTGCCTTGTGAATGTGGCTGTTGAAAACCCGTAATAAAAATGTCATGCCAAATAATGCCTGCCAACAAAATGTTAACCATAATACATTTCTGATACGAACCAAATCGATTATTTGACTCGTCAATTGACATGACTTCCTTTCCTACTCGACTCCGGCTCTGATTGTTCGTGTTGTCCCACATAAAATGCTAATTTTTTGAAAAATGCTGTTATTCTTTATTGAACTGGTGAACGTTCATTACTGTGTGAACCTCTAATGATATTCATGAATGCTACTACTAATTAATTAATTAATGCAAATTCCTGTTTTGTCTACTCTACCACCATCGCTATCACCACTACCACCTTCAACGCAAACAAATCAATTCAAACAAAAACATTTACTAATATCAACACGTTCTATATTGACTGCTACTAACACTCACAATAATTTATGACAAATGCTACAATAATACAATTTCATTTACCTACTAACTTTTTACATTTTGTCGGAAAAAGGGGTTGGATCACCCAGTGGAAAACAAATGTCAATCCTAGTGCTGTTAAGTAGAATGGGAACAGTTGGTAGAAATAATTCTAATTCCCGTGTTAGTGCTCGAATAATGGACAGAATGAATTTAGTTTTGAGAAATAAGCAAATAAAACATGCCCCTCTCTTGAAAATACCAGTTGAGCTTCCAACTTGGGGAATGAATCAGTCAGTCAGCTTAGAAGACTATTTGGATCCTGCCAATGCCAATTCCTTTTTATGGCAGCCATTTGACTCTCAAACTATCGTCAATGGGACATCCGTTTTTTGTGGCCCGGCCGTCAAAGTTCTCATTCTTGTTATTTCTGCACCTTACAATTTTGAAGCAAGAATGGCCATCAGAGAAACCTGGGGTGCAAAGGAATATCTATGGAGAAAAGGAGTTCGAATCGCTTTCGTACTCGGAAATAGTGGGAATGAAACGTGCGAGGTAAGATACTACATTAATGTATAATTATTTATAATCAAAAGCATACATTTTAATTTTAAGCTTGATATGATTGGTAAATGATTGAAATGGTAAAAGTAAAATGGTACTTGGGTTGAATACCAAGAATTAATATTTGATCTGTGAAATAAATTCATTTTTACAAGTTATTATGTAGGTTTCATTATTGTAATTTAACCAATAGCCACTATTATTTGGATATTTAGAAAAACTCTCATTCTCCAGAGGGGTAGAGGGAGGGTTAAGATTATCAGTGCAACCAACAAGCCAAATCATTCGAAAAAAATAGTGTATCTGGGCAGGGGTACTTCTGAAAGCAGTAGAATTTATTTTAAAAACATATTTTTTACAAAATATTATTTTTAGATTAAACAATATGCTGGGAAGAATTTTTCCAGGGCTAAAGAAAGCTTAATTAACAATTAAAGGAGACCGGGCGAAATAATTAGGTTCAGCGCACGAAAATTTCTTTCAAGAATTTTCTTCATTAATTTTTTGTGAAGCTGCATAGGGAAGGGAAGAATTCAAGAACTCTGTCTGGCTCTTGACACGCAGTGACATAGTATAGTGTGAGAACAAACCGTTTTGTTACAAAATTGTGTTCTATATAGATTCTAGATGCAATACTAAAATGCTAAATTTGAGATAGTAGTCCACCGAAAAATATACGCACTTACTTTGTTATGTATGATTCCTAAATTGTTTTTAACATTCTGTGATGTTCATTTTGTTGAGTGCCATCAACTAGAGAAATTTTACTCTTGTTAAGCACGAAACTGTACTTAAGTCTTAAATATCATGAATGAGTAATATGGGAGAAAGGGCGAGGCATTTTGCACAGAGATCTTTCTATGTGATGGAGAAAGTATTTGATACAAAAACCTTTAGACATTGTATAGTAATTTGGAGAATCAGAAGCTTTATGTTATTTTGTTGCTTGAATAGTGGCAGAGTAGTGTTTTAAGTAACTTCTCAGTGCGAGCGTAAATTGAAGTGCTTTGTGAGGTTTTTCTTGAGGCAATTTTCATTTCCTCCAATCTATGCTAATGAATTATGTATGAAATCGTCGGAAACTTCGTTTATTTATTCTAGCACACTCACGCTACTACGCTGTATCATTTTTATGCCCTCATACAGTGTGCAGCATGATTCAAACATTAGGCAACTTTGTTTTTATAGAAAAGATTTGTCCAAAGTTTGACTAAAATTCCTGCAATAATGGATCGTTCGTTGTTGCTAGAAGAAAGTTCTAAATATATTCCACGACCACTTTGACACTTCTTAGGTCTTAGACTAACACACAACTCACAGTCATTACAACTCCCTTTACGACTCTTAAAGAGACTCAATCTCCACGTGCATTATTCTTCGATACATTTCACTTAAAAAACTTTTTCACATACTGTACACAAAATTGAGTCTTAAAAGTGAAAAATGCTGTTATAAAATTCTATGTATTAAAAATATTATTACAGCCATTTCTTCCCTTACGATTTCTACCTCTGCACTGATTTTCAAGCTCCCCTGTGTTGAAGATCTTTTAAATCAATAGAGAACGAAATAAATGTCTTAATATTAGTTTACTTGTCTGCATTCATTCATAGCCGTATTTAGGGATGGGGCAAACGGGAAATTCCCCCTCCCCCCAAATCCCAATAAAGGTTATTTTACCCTGAAATTTTTATTTTATTTTGCCCTGAAAAGGGAAAAAATCGCAAATTTTTTCGAGCTACTCACGAATTCGATGCATTTTATTTTACATTGATTTTTGCCTTTTGATTTACATTAAATCCGGAGTTAGATGATTTGCTAAAATTTTGCGATTATTGACACCAACTTATGTTTGGATCCCCCTTCGAAGTCGATTTCTGGATACGACCGTGTACATAGTGTTATAATAGTAGCATTGGCCTATTTAATATTGAATGTTTCTCAGTCTTTGAGCCATGCTGTATCATTATTGTTTGAAAAATTGAGCAGTACTCGAAAGATGCACAAGAAGCGTTTTCTGAGACAAAGAATTTTATATGCGTGCTGCAACAAAGAATAAATGTACAGCCATAAAATATTTGATTACATGCTGGAAAATGCAAACTCTTTTCTAAGCAAAATAGATAGACACTCTCTTGAATAAAAGTGTGCATGACTAATAATATTACTTTTATGTTGCTGTTTACGTATTAATGTGCAAAGAAGGTCTCAAGTTTTCATATCTATTACACAATCTATAGTATGGTTATCTTATATATCTCTATTTCCTATTCAAAGAGTTTTCCTGTGAGATATAAAAAAGTCTCCCAATAATGAAAGTCTAAATTACTGATGATATCTACGAGATATAACAAATTACAAAATTTTAAACAAGCTGCAGGAACCTGGAGTCTAATCTCTTGATACATAGGGCGTAATAAACTTGAAAATACATTTGTAGGCGAACCAAAGGGGAATAGGAAAAAGCTCTTTCGGTTTATTGCAAACTTCTTCTTTGCTAGAAGAAAGTACCTCGAGAACGAAGACAAACACTCAACCGAATAAGAGCCCTTGAGTATACGTATTACATACATGTGATATAAAATACAATGAAATTGAAGTTAATACTTGGTTCTGGAAACTTGAATCATGCAAGATATAAGAATTTATGGACGTGGTTTTCTCACCCGCAAAAATTCTCACTTGCAAGTGCCCTTGTGTAAAACTAAGTTAGTGTGTCTGTTGTGGCATGAGGTGCGGTGTGTTATATGTACGGCTCTATGTGTGTGGTATTCAATGAAATAGTTATTTATACACATACAAAAACTACTGTTTGTTCCACAACTGTTCTGCAGAGCAAATTGCAGATTTACGAGTTTGGAACTGGATGCAGAGTTTTTATTGCGAGAAATAACACAACGGTTAGCATTAACACAACATTACTTCACATTTTAACTTTGAATTACGTTTTATGTTCCAGGAACTCGTTGCCAAAGAGTCGGCTAACTTTGGGGATGTAATTGAAGAGGACTTTTACGATTCTTACCATAATTTAACACTCAAGTCGATGGCCATGCTGAAATGGGTGAACCTGACGTGTTCAATGAATAACAATGTATCATCATCACCGCAATTCGTACTCAAAACGGATGATGATATTTTCATTAATGTCGACCGACTTTTGAAAGTCGCTCATGATATGCCAAATGCCAAAATGATGTAAGTGCGAAAATAAATTTTAGTTCCTACAACCTACGTACAACCTACCTATGTAAAAATAAAACATTTTTAACCTCTTAGAGGTACTTTCCTTATGTTACACCATTAAATCTTAATGGCAGTGTAAGAATGAATTAAGAATTTGTTGGGCAGTTTAAATTAATCAAGATATTTTACGACTGAATCGTTTGAATGTTTAATAGCTCTGCATCTAGCTACATGCTGGGCACCCAAGCATTTTACGAGTAAAATTAATTTTGAGTTAAAAAACGTTGTTTGGTGTGTTTTCCGGTTTTAGTGGTAGACTGACTTGTGGAGCCGTGCCAATAGCAGACTGGAATTCGAAATTGTACATGCCGAAATATTTGTATCCTGGACGAGTGTATCCAGGCTATTTATCAGGGACAGCGTATCTTCTCCGGGGACAAATCATCCCTATATTACTTCAAAATGCACTCTCAACGCCACTTATCCACTTAGAGGACATTTATGTGACAGGGATGCTCGCAAGACACAGCAAAATTTATCCAGATGATTCTCCTTTCTTTACTTATTCCCGGATCGACCCAAAGGATAGCTGTGCTTTCCGCTACATGGTTAGTAAAACTGACTCTTACCAGAACATAAGTCACTGTCGTCATGTTGCTAACTCCAAGTTGGCTAAAAGACTGTGTGTACACACAGTGGACCTTAGACTTAACTTTCAACTTTAGCAAATCAGATTGATATGAGAGCAGAATTCTTAATTTGTTTCCTCTCTAACTCTATTTGAGATATATGTGTTTAGTTTGTTTAGTGTATAAGATGAAGACAGAACTTCTCTGCTTTCAAGTCTTGAACTTTAGTTGCTTCCATTAATTTTCTGGAGACGTGCTGGATTTTGTAGCTTTAGTTTGTCAAAGTTAAAGTATATAATGTGTGTCTTATTTCAGGTAAACTCTCATCAAATGACGCCAACAGAGATTCGATTTGTCTGGGCAAATCTGCAAAAGCCGGTTGCAGGAGTTTGTACAGGAAAGAAACAAAAGTGGCTACGAAGGATTCCTCGGATGACTAAGCGTCTGAGAAATTTGTGCTTGTTTCGATAAGCTTGTTCCAGATTGAGAATGTGTACGTGTGCAAATGGGATCTAGACATAAGTCCCAAAGTAGTAGGAGGATGCCAATCCAATATGACTCAAGAAAACTCTAATGTTACCTGTCCTGTACTGATGAACGGATTATTCGGGGATGAGATGGAGATTACAATTTTGTCTGCTTCTCTACACACAACCCAAATATTCGATAATATACCTACCTATAGACCTACAATACAGTTTAGTGTACATATTTCATAATATTATAATAACATAGCAATGATAAATACCTAATATATACCTGCTACATATAGAAAAGTATAATGTCACATACTGATACAATTAAGGAATCGTTTAAATACAATCGGGAATGTAAGTAACTCTGAACTGATGAGCAATAGTAATGAAGTATGTGAATAACGAATGTAAAAACTAATTATTACTAATATCTTCCGCTATGCAGTTCATGCTGTGCATGCTTCCTAGCTACAAGATATTGTAGTATACAGTATATATTATTGCCTAAAAAATTACAATTCACGTAACACTTGTCGCCTAATGCTAAAACATTGCCATATGGAGAAGTGTAAAGTGCAATGACACTTGAACTCCATATGTGTACGTACTATTAAATAGAATTTGGTTTTAATGGTGCAGTACTGGTAATCTTGTCAAATGGGATAAAGAAAGGATACATCCATCCATGACTCAAGTCTTAGCCATTAATTAGTCAAAATTGTAATATAAAGGTAGCTAGGTATAAGTAAAAAATGTAAGTACATAAAATATATAAAGACTAAATTATCAGAGTTTGTCAGTGTACACGTGTATGTAGTTATACATAGGAAGACACGTTTAGATGTAAATTATTTTATAAATATGTATAATACTACTGATACGCTAATAATAAGAATAAGAAGATTGTCATGGACGAATTCGTGTAATACGATAAATACATCGGTTGCTGTATGTAAGAACTTAAGAACAATGTTACTAATGAGGTTACCTGTTTTCATGCCTCTTTGATGTACACGTGTATACAACTCTATTGCGTCATATAACGACAAAATTAGATCTTAATTGAATGAAGAAGCATCGCTCATGTTTTAATGCAACGAATCTCATTACTATTATTGTTATTGCCTTCCATCCAATATTTTGTTGACTGAGTGGTTGACATCCATTCTATGTGATTTATAAAGTATGGCACTCCAGCAGACTACTTTGACAAATGTGTGTACTTATCAAAAACTCTAGTGTTGCTCTGTATAAGTAATTCTTATTCGATTATTTCATTGGTTTGCTCGTTAATGACAATTTTATTGATTTTTGCTGTTGTTCTCGTAGCACACAAAGATGTTGTGTAGTTTTCTGTATAAATAAGTAGATCTGGCATTTAGTAATCAAGTAAAAAATAGTTATAATATTAGTTGTAAGAAGTTTGTCGTATGGTTATATTATAGGGAATATGTTGTTGTGCAGTTTTAGGATATGCGAAGGAGAATTTATTATATGTTTAGACTTACGTTTGCAAACAGCATTTAGTTGTGCAAATATGTCTTCAATTAATCATCGAGTTTTTGGAGTGTCGTTTCCTAAGAAGTATTTTGTAACACTTACCTGCATATACCTTTGTACTGAATTGTGAATTACTAGTCGTGGTTTTGGTTGCGTTTTGTTCATGCATTTTCATTTTGTGCATTGTAATTTTGAGTTTAGTAGAGTAGAAGTGTACTTATTGATATTGTTTTGATACGTAAAATGTAAGCAGTACTTAGAAACGATTGATTGCAACTAAAAAGGTCTACTTAAAAATGATTAGTACTGTGTATGGAATCTTATTATCGTCATTCAATGGATTGAATTGTCTTTGTTTGTATTCTAATAGCAGACCTATGACTTAAGGTCATACTATTGACCCTTAAGTCAGTTTAATTAATGATTTGAGTCAGGCAATAAGATAAACCTTTGCTGTTGTTTTTCTGTTAAAATATGCAGAAAGATTGTAATACAGTAGCATTTTGTAGTCTCTTGTGTTGATATTCATCGTACCTATGTAGCATTTGTATTTTAGCATTTAAGTATACTAT
>JAQFYB010001337.1:0-33821 GCA_034694085.1 Pogonognathellus longicornis | reverse complement strand
ATTGTTGAGAAAAGAGTTAGACTTGAGGGCTCCAAGTCCAATCTATAAATACCCCGTCTGTATTGAACCAGGAATTGGTCATATATTGATATATGTATACACACACATACACACATAAAAGTTCTATTGAAAAAAGCAAAGAAAAATAGGAGAAATGACTGGACGAACTCAGAACATTACCCAAGAATCACATCAGGCACACATAGAGGAGAGCTCCAGCTGCAAAAGGAGAATTCAAGTTGGTCATGCAATGCAATGGTTTAGTAAGGCAACCAAGGCAAAGGCATCAAACCACGCGTCTGGTATGCTGGACTTAAAGTATGAGTGAGTTTGGCTCGTGTCGTATACGTGTAGCCTACTTGTCTAGATAATCCCATTAGGATGAGTAACCTTAACGAACTATAAGCTGAAATTCACAACTTCCTACATACGGAACCAATGCACTGAATGATCCACAGAAACAGAACACTCTACACATTCACTCACTCACTGAATTCACTTTTCTCCACAGCGAGGAACTTTATATACAATTTATACTCACTCAGTCAGCACAATGATGTAGTGATACATTGAAAATATACCCTTGTGATTTTAGTCCCCATGATATTTTCCAGTACACACATTTTTCTAAGTAGACAACACATTACGTAGTTAATCCAGTGGAAATCAACTGACTAACTAACTAATGACAAAAGTCCTCTTGAAAATTGAACTGCTGGGTCTAGTTAGGTCTTTTAGGGTCCCTTTCCCTCATCTATTCAGACTCGCTTGTACATAAGTCCTAAGGATGCCACTCCGCCTCTTTTCAACTTCGATTACGAACTATTGTCCAATTGCCCATTTATTTAAGAGAGCTAGGAGTACCTATACCTATGTACTATGTACGTAGTATAGTGGTATCGTTAGTTTTAGCCCTCGAGGTCCTTGGGTCGTTGTTACACATTTTTCTATCTTCCTAATAAGAATTTCAATGGCTCTCGATGCTAATAGAGTCCTTGAGTGCTCAACACTCATTCGAATCCTAATGCATATACAAACTACAACTGTTACAACGACTCAGTGTACCCATAACATCCAGTATTCAGTCAGAGTAACCTATTCCTATTCAATTTAGAACTCTTATACTAACATTGAAGAGCTATGTTGAAAAATAGAGCTGGCCTATATACAATAGTAATAGAACATTATTATTACGACAACACACACAACGAGCATGATGTCAAATAATAAAACTAAGCATTAGTTCATTTCACTCGAGTTCACTCATCAGCAGTTGAGTTTGAATGGGAGCCTTTATATTTGGTTATGTAACGAGAAGTAAAAGAAGGGCGGACTTTATTTGTCACTATTATTACCCAAACTGAAATTGCTTGTAGAGCCACAGAGCAAGTGACTCGAATGATTATAATATGAATACATTCTTTTCGTTTCGGATTTATATCCATATAGCTAAAATAGCTGTGTGTGAGAGAGAGAGAGAGAGTATTATATTTCTTTTATAAAACTAAACCAAACCAGGAGGTCCACTTTAGCCACAGCCGAGGTCCAATTCGGCAAGTTGCTCAACTATATTCAAGCTAAAGCTATAAAATCTCTACATGGAAGCAAATGTGCATTGTGCTATGTACATAGCATGTGCATTCAAATACACTAATACTTGTAGGTAGTTTAGAGTTATACAGATCATATATAACAGAAGATTTAGTATATTATATTTTTGTGTTTGTGTGACCACGGTTCATCTGAACGCACTTTCGGCTTTCTCATACATATGGTAAGCTTAGCTTGTGAGTCTCTACTTCATTTCACGTCATGCACAAACACACAAACTAAAATTTATCGTTTGTAGCAATAAAAACATTTGGAATCTGCCTGACATATTACTGTAGCTTTACGTACACTTACCATGTCAAGTCTCGCTCCAAACACAACCCATCATCATACTTATGTGCGAATATTCCAACTGTTTCCTTTCAACAACTGATAAATGCCCTTTGCTCTGTCCGCCATAGGCTTAGCTTCACACTTGCGATGCAAACTTTGCCTCTGGTGAAACAACACTGCATCCACAGGCTAGGGTTGTATTGTAATAATAATATTACCTGAATGACTATAAAAGGTAGGGTTGGGGTAATAAAATATTTTAATTCCTTCATTGTTCAACAGTAGGAAGAAAAATGTACGTAGTATGCAGCTTAAAATGTATGTTATTGTTTTGACAATGCGTATCACATAACAAAAGATGACAAACAGACTACTATTAATTTTAAATAATGTTTCCATTAGTTGTTCCAAACAAAAAATGTAACAATACACCATTATACTTACTTAGAATACACAGTAAGACTTAGCAGGATTAAATACTAAACCAAAGAAGGCCATTCTCCCATCTGCTTATTAGTATAATTAACCTAACCAATTTAGACCAAAATGAAACGATGCAAATGAATTTGAAGTGTAACCCACAACCACAGAATGGCAAAGCTATATATGCCTTTGAGAGATTAAACCAGTAGGTTCAAATGAATCTGAGAATTCCATATTATTAATATTAATGTAGGTATGTGTTAAACAACACCAACCACAGCATATCTCTTATACTGTGTGACTTGTAATGTAAAACCTTTGCTTATTTTAGCTATTTCGCAGTAGAAATTATGGATTTGACAATGTAGAGTTTGACAAGGGGGAGTAATAGGTTCGTGTTGCGGCTTCACCTTAATCAACTAAAGAAAAAAGAGCGGCAGAGCGTTTGCCACTTGAGTCTCCTCCGTTGAGTTCATTGTCAGCCTCGGCCGAGGCAATAGACAGGGACTGAAACTTCAAAAGAAGACTGAGCGTTTTTTTGTGAGGAAAAAGTAAAGCCGATATAGTGAGGAGGGCAGATGTAATTTAAGAGTCGAGAGTCCATTCTGCAGAAAGAAATCTAACCATATCAATAGTACAAACACCCATCACACAATTCAAGTCCAGAGAGCGGAGTGAATGTACACACAGGCAAGTGAGCCAAGTTAAATCTTAGTTTAAGACGACTTTTCTACTGGAGTCGTAACTACTGCAGCCCACCATGAAAGAAATGGCTCTATATAATGCATTGACTGTTTCAACTGAGCAAAGACTAGACATTTACTTTCGTTCTGGTTTATCTAACGCAACTTAGCTTTTGTAACGTACTACCAACTACCTACCTACTAAAATCGACTATACCCAAAAACTTATACTACATACATACAATCCTCATCCTCATAAATACTTTGCGTAGAGAAGGAGGAAGTACATACAACTGTGAGCCAGCGGTAGTTGAGTAGTGCAGTGCTAGAACACACAGCATCAGACCGTACATCTCTACACACATACAAGAGACACAAAAAATCTCTGGCCGAGCTAAGGGAGAGAGAGAGGAACAAAAAATGGCAAAGGCTATGCTATAGGCAATGTAAACACACATCACATCACACGTTCAGACACTCAGCGAGCTGAATACAGATGCAATTTTCTTTCTTTGCCTTTTCATAAGAAATAAGGAAGAGAATTGACGACTCTTCTTCTTGTACTGAGTAAACCAATACACGATGCGATCTTCTTCTATCTGCAGTACAACCTACAATATTAAGATACTATGTACTGCGTGTATTTTTGTACTTAGGTATGTAGTAAGTCGTAATGTAATAGTGCAGGATATACCTACGCAAGTTTACCTAGCACTTGAGCAGAATATTATAAGTTCTGCTAAGTATGTACTTTTGTACACACTGTACTGATTCTGGGATTGAAAATGCTCTTTCGAGTGTACACGCCAAAAAAGCTTGGTCATACAAAATAGATTATGTTTGTACTCCTACAATTTGCACACATCTTTGTTTCTCAACCCTAGCATTACTCCCACTATACGCCACACACATGTGCTAAATACAAATATCAAACCTTCAAATTGTGCGAAGTAGTAAAGTAAATTCTAACATTAAGTTTACTAGCGTAATGTTATGTGTAGGTATTGCCTGCGAAAAATAGAAATAGGGAATACCTACACATAAAAACACATTCCTGAAACGAAAGAATCTAAAGTTGAAAACTATGTGCCTACTTTGGTTGATGATTCATGTAAAGAAAAAATATTGGTTGTATGTCTTACCTGGTAAACTGGAGAGTGTGGAGGACAAAGAAAACAAAATGTTTTGCCACCAAGTGAATTTGTTGTCAATGGATGCTAATGAAGGTGAGTTTGGCAGCTAGGGGCTTGACTGAATCTGCAAAAAATAAGCAATAGTGTTATTAGTTACACGTTACGCTCGTTACAATACAATAAAAGTTAGATCATCACTGAGACCTTGAATTATCCTGGTTCTTGTTGCAACAACAACTAAATACTATCTGTACAGATTATTCAGCTGCTCAATTGTATTATATCTTTGATTGTTGCAGTGCAAAGGTAAATGTTCAAACCTTTGTTACTTTTTATTCGCCAGTTTTTGTCTGCTTGGCCTGGCCAATCGTAAAAGTGACTTGGTAGGTATTGCTTGTGTATTTGACATAGAATAATACTCCGGAAGGTTTATTTTATGGTTAAAAGTGCAGAAACTAGTAGTATGTAATGTAAGCTAGGCTTATACACATGAACATACATAATAAATATACACACAGTAGTCCCACTACTGTATATGCCACAATATAAGCCATCTGCACCACGAAATAACATGTCAATACATAGATGTGTATCTAATGTATAGAGCTACACAGTATGTTATGAATGTATACAATGTAAAGTCTAATATTATGGCTGTAGAAGAGTACATAGAGAGATTATATGTACGAAATTCTCGGAACGCTATAATAACATAGGAACAAAAAGGTTTTCAGTTTTCATGAACATGACTGACGCGTATCTCCACAGGCCAAGTTACTTCTGCTACTATTATTGTGTTTAATTCAAATAGCAAAATTTGGTTAAGCCTCCATAGTAAACAGAAAATGCCGCAAGTCAGTTGCAATTACTTGGAAATCAACTTGAGCAAAAATAGAGCAGACATGTGAAAATAATATCGGTTCAGTCAGTAGTCAAATGCAGAAACAGCCATTCTGTGTATGAATAGGTAGTACTAACCATGCTCTATATATTTTAAGCTGATTTAACAGACTTGTGGATGGAGTGTGCTATGAGTGACTTGACTTGCTTTGACAGATCAAAAACAAAATAAACCGCAGCGATCGACAAACACTAAAAACCTCAGCAGAGTCGATTATATTTTCCGAATCATATGAAGCGTAACATTTGATAAAGCTTAAAGCTACGATAATAACCGACTTTCCATGTAAATACAATGTTATATTTACTAGACTTGACTTAGTATATTGTCCATGATTGGTATGTAGCTACTGTACTATAGTTATTTACAGCTGCGAGGGAAACAAACACACACATCAAAAACTGAACGACCTACTTAAATCTTCTCCATGGTTTTACATGACCAGCTAAATGTGTTTTTAAATTTTTTTATAAACGAATACGCATGCAATTGGAAATCTGGAGATCAATACAATTTCATTGTCCTTTTTCTCAAAAACCAATCGCCCACAGCTAATCGATGGCATTATTCCATGGTCGGAGTATTTATTTGAACTTTTAATGAAACATTGACACGAAGTGTACTACGGGTCGGACGCATGCAAGATGTTGGATGTACATCAATGTTCAGATTCAGATGGTTGTAATAATAATTTTTTCTCCTGGTTTGTGTGTATGTATAATCATGATAAACATTCGTTTTTGTCTATGTACAAACTACAAAGGTAATCTACTGTCGGTTGAACATTCGGACATGATTGAATAATTTTTTTGGTTTGCACGCAAGTCAATGATTCTACAACCTATTTCAACTGAGGATCTTTTTTGATGATGTGCCATGAGAAGAAAAAGGGTAAAATAAATATATTGTTGTCGTTAGTTGTGGTAATAAAGTATTTATAGCATTCTGTGTATCTTTTCGAGATCATAAATTAAAATGTTGACTTTGGCCAACTTCCCACATTATTTCCTGGAGATTTCATCCTTGCGTAGTTTCCGAAATGTTATTTTTCGCCAAAAAACAAACAATTGGTTGGTTTTTTTCTACAGATAAATTGTTTGTGGAACAGAAATATCATTACTTAGACCTGCTGAGCAAATTATCTTGTTGCTGCTATCTCGACGGCTTAAATCAATTCATAATGCTTACGTGTCAAGTACGTGCAATAAAGTTGTACTGCTATATCTTGCAGTGTCTTTATAAAGAACCTGGTAATATCATGTAATCTTTTGTTAAGTAACATTTTATAAGAACATAATATGCATTTGGCATAAGTATTCCTTTTGCTGCACTGACCTAATTCTTTCAATTTTGATTTGCTACTAGTATACATAACAAGATTAAATAACGAAGGATATTAGCTTGACTAACCACATCTATTGGCACAGGAAACCTTAAGAATTATTGCTTTCGTAGATTTAGTACTACTCGCAAAAACTTAAGGAAACATTTAGGCAATTCAGCGTACACTACAGTATAATATACACATGTTTAATATCTCAAATAAAGGTATTTCCATTTAGGTGCTTTGTCTCCCATAATTAATTGCTAATGATTTTGTGTGAATCAAAATCAGGTACCTAGTACATATACTTACAATTAGTCCATTATTCTAAGTACTTATTGTCTTTATCAGGAATCACACATAATCAAATGAAATTGTTAAAGATCACCTGAATGAATGTAATGATGAAATTTTCAAAATCAGGAAACATTTATTCATCAGAATCTAACCAGGTTAATTATCCATTTGGTGTATCTAAAATCAAAAATGCTGTGCCTCCTGCTTAAACAGCCTAAAGCGTCCACATAACAGACACATCGACAGGCAAATGTTTAAACGCTTGTGATTGTGACGTGCCAGTTCAATTTGACTGCTCATCTGCCTGGAGCTATATACAATTTGAACGTTTAATTCATTCCGAACTTGTTTAAATAGATGAAACGTGTGTTAGAATGAGTAAAGGCATTTTTCAATAGTGTTTCTGTTTGATGGTCTATGTCTTTAATAGGGATATGTGGGAAACTCATTGGGACTGTGCTGAAAGTCAAGTGACTAGCAATTTTGCTAAAAAATTGCCTCTAGGTAATGAACTTTGCCACAATTAACTCTATACAGCTTACACACTCACCCAAAACACTACCAACATCACCCCGCATTCCAAATTCCGAGGAAAGTCAGTGCACTATACCTATGTACATAAAACATAATACCTATATCACTGCAAGTAAAGTAAAGACTACTGCAATTACAGAGTTTTACGTAATTGACGGTTGCAAGTATCACGTACAATACAAATACTCCACAGCCCATCTCTTTGACTTTGCAGTAAACGCAGTACACAACACAAACTCAACTTCAGCTGCTGCCACGACCATTTCTCATGCCACACCAGGAGAAGAATCGTAAACAGACAAGACACTTGCTACTCTACTTGCTACACTTCAATAATAATACAATCCAAACCACTTCAATTTATAAGTAAGTCTACTTGACTCGTGTAAACCCAGAAACTCTACAGAACGAGCCAACTCAATTAAAACTTTTGCCAGCAATATACATATACAGTGCAACTACTACAATATAAGTAGTGTGCTGTGTGCTACAGATGAGTTAGCACTAGTAGTACTTGTTATACTAAGAGATACAGTAAGTACATACTAAAGTGACGTTGAATGAAGAATAGGAATACCCTAGTACCTTCCTAGTACATATATACAGATAGTGTATAGTCACTGTCAAGGGAAAGCAAGCAAAAGTACTCAGAACGAGTACACAAGAACTTTTACTGAACTCCAACTCTCACGCCTCCCACTCCCTCACTTTCTCGACTTAAGTCAAGTCAAGTCAAGAAAAGTCAGCTGCGGGCTTCAACATATACTTTGTATATCAACTAAAGCCTACAGAGGAATGCTCAAGGTTAGCTTAGCAATTAGCACTGCATGTTTCCTCGCACAATGACAGTACTACTTACACACACCACTACATATACCTACATACATACATAATATATAGCGTACAGTGTAAATAGTGTATGGTATATAAAGAAGGTGTATTTGTGATACAAAGAATGCACAATTGAAACCATGGTCTAGCTTTCTATTCGCGGTATACCACACTAGTTCTTTGGTTGAGTTTCAACAAACTTGTCTTGACATTGAATTTTGGCTTTGCATGCATGCCATGAATTGAATGCAATGCCAAGGGGACTGCGGTACGGAACTTCACTTACATTAGCCGAGTATTGTTAAAGCGGTTCTATAGTATGCACACTTAATGCACACACATTTATTACAGCGATAATACTTCATTAAATAAAGTGATTTCGCTTAAGTAAACGAAGATAGTGGAACATAATGAGTTTTCCTCTTGGACATTGCATGACTACTATGCAACTTAAGCGTATTAACGTTAATCAGGACTGTGCATGTTAGTTGAACGATTGTTTCGAATGCTTCCTTTAGACTATAGAATAGAATAGTATTGTTTTGGAACAAATACGTATTATTCTTTACTTTTCACTTTTGTTTCTTATAGCATCACTCTTGAAAGTTCTGAGTGTAATGTAAATGTAAAAGTGTGCGTGTATTACATAGTGGACTCTATGCTCTTCTTGCTCTGGCAGTTGTACATTCTTCATTTAGGATTTATCGTTGTGTCTTTATTCTGCTAGTTGTGTGTTGTGTCTGGAGCATACTAAACACACACACCCACCCACCACACTAATCATGATCATGAAATGAATGAGTTTATAAATATCACTATGGAGTGTATATAAAACTAACTAGTAATTAGGAAGTACTTCACAAATAATATAGTCTGCAGTCTGCACGAGGCTTTCTTTGACTTAAGCTGAAATGAAAACTTTTGGGAGTATATGTGGAGTATTAAGTATTCTTAGGGGTTGTGTGATGTTTGAATGTAATAGTATTAGTATACGTTATATTCTTTCATGCTACCCATTAATATTTCCATCTTAATTTTCATCAGAGAGAGAAAGAGAGAGACTCTGAGTACCATTTCACTTTCCTCTCTCCCCTTTCGCTCTCTGAACTTGTCTGGTTGAATAAAGAAGTTGCGGGGTGTAATGCATATTAGTGGTGTAGTGTGATGTAGCGTGGTAAAAGACATTAATATGCTTTATTTTCTTTAAATTGATTTATATACGAAAATGAAACACCCTGAAGATTAAAGTGGAATTTGAAATACTCGCTAATGAAAACTCAAAACAAGGAAACAGACGACTACGCTAATAGCCATAAACCAACCTAAATTCAAACCAAACAAATTGTAAAAGCACTCGAGAGTAAAAGAAGAAAGTGGAACCCCTACAACCCATCCGGAAAAACTCTTAACCATTTTTTCAATTACTTCCATCATCTCTCTTGCCTTTTAATGACTGGTCTGTATAAATATTGCATAGACACACATAATATAGCTTTTCTTTCTACCGTGTATGTATGTGAGTAATAAAAGAGAAAAAGGATTCAATTCAGCCATGAATATAATATAGACTTAAAATGCATTCGCACACTATTATACATACAGTAATACACACAAGAAGTATATTGCATCTGTAGAATTACTTTCATCATACAGTGGGAGTGTATTATATGTATGTATATTAATAGATAGAGTTAAGAAAAACTAAAGGAAAAAGAGAGAAATGATTGCACAAGGCAAAACGACCTATTCGACTAAACACACGTAACTATTTATTCCTTCCATTCTCGAATAAATCCTTTCTCCATTCCGCTCAAATCCATTCACCTCCTTTATTCATATTCTATTACAATCCCATCTCATTCCTTTCAATTCATTTCACTCAGCTTTCATCACAGCCATTCCCATTTCTTGCTCATTTGTATTAACTTGAAGTATAGGAAAAAGAAAGAGAGCGCTTTCCTTACTTTCTGCGCAGTTTCGGAGAAATACATATTAGTGTACATATTCTCTAATACTGTATACTTTCCTGAGCATAGAAGTAGAATTTAAAGTTTCACTTTGCTTTCCCATATTGAAATCATAAGCTTAAACCTCAGACTACGTACGTGTGATACGTTCAAAACTCTGAAACCAAGACTGCATTATTAACAGAAATTCATCATCTTTGAGATTCACTCAATGCTTCGGGTTATTTTAAGCGTAGCGACTAGAAATCAATTATAATTACTGTCTTTTCATGACCTAGGTTATACAACTATAACCAATAATTTAGTAATTCATTATCAATGAATCATTATCAATCATAATTATTTCTTTCAACATTTGAAATGACTCCATTTATATGATCATTCAAAGCAAGGTCGTATACAAAGGGATAAACGGTAAATTCCACTCCAGCCCCGCACCGAAATCCCAAAAAGAGCTTTTTGTGCTGTAAAAGCACAAACATATCAAAAGATTTTGCGACATGTTCAAATTCTATGAATTCACGTTGATCTGATCCAAATTGGCTAAATTTTCTCGTGCAATGTGCGCTAATTAACCCATTTGGACCTCATGTTGGGAGCTTGCCCTTCCCCAAATCAATATAAGGATATGGCCGTGAGTCAAATTGTGCAAACATCATTCGCACACTTAGTAAATTTTAAGTAAGTAATAAAATATCTCTACATTGAGCAAATAAACAAATACTGAAAATATAATACAAACAAATACCTACACACAAATTGAGAATTTCAATTACTTACGATTCATTTTTGTTTAAATTCAGATAATCATTCTTCATTGAAAAACCAATAGTTCCATTCATTTTGCTTGATGTCAAAAGTGTGTTCATATAGCAGTGTTGTATCATTCTGCCAATTCATCGGTTTTTGGCTGAAGAGTAAAACTGAAATAATAGGAAATCACCTGCCTTGTTCCCTGGAGATGCAGCTTGCTTTCACTTATCTCAACTTCTTTGTCTTATTTAAGCTACTTACTTTTTACCTACTCTTTAGTTTGAGGAATTAAATGTTCGGAACTTCTCGATTTCCTTTCTTCTTTATTCTTTTCCATCAATTAAGGCATCACTTTCTATTTTATTCATCTCTTTGTGCATTAGCAATATTACATACTTCCCAGCATTATGAAACCTAAGCCATTCATTCTATTACATACTTGCTTACTTTGTTGAAGCAAGTTAGGTATATGTATATCTTAACATATATAACAATAAATTGTCTACGTAAGTACAGTTATTTTTTCTGCAGAGTAAAAGTATTTTAGGTATAATCTAGTATAAGTTTACAGGCCAATAACTTGTCTAGTTATGTACTGTACATTGCGTTCAAATCTCATCACGATCACTCTTCCCTCTCGGTCTAGGCAGTCACTCAACAAGAAACTGAAACAAAAATCCCATAGGAAAATATCCGATTGATTACAAAGTTTCGCCTTATCTCCTTCTCGTTCTCTTTCACTTAAAGTTTCACTAACTAAGTCTGCCAGTAGTGGAAATGGCATAATTCCTTTCAAAATCGGAAAGTAGTTCAATTGTATAAGACTTGAGGTTTGTTTACCGCAACTTCAACAGAGCATAATGCATGAGTCTGCTCTATTTATGTTTGATTCGGATAATCTATGGCATCTATACAAAAGTCTATCACTTACTTTACGTTGTATTATAAAATTATAATTTAACTTTGACTTTGATGATATGAATGCAAATTCATATCAACAGTATTGTAACTATTTTTTAAGTGTAAGTATGAGTAATATAATACATGTATGTACCTATTTTTTAATTTGCAAGATTTGTTAAAGCGATGACCTGGAACATTACTTTACCTGTAATGGTATGTTGTAATGTGGTTAATAAATTGTGACAACAATTTTCTTTAGTAAATTTCTAATCTGACAAATCTAAACAATATTTTAGTAATTACTACATAATTAATTCTTTTCTTTTAGTACCAAAGTTTGTAGTATCAAAGCAGTTCTTTTAGTGCAATACAAATGTAGTAATACATTTGTATTACTACTTTCGTTCTTACAGGAAATGGACAATCGTCAGTAAATGAACTAATACTAATATTTTGCGTATTTGTAGATTGATACCTAATAGTATTGGCCCAGACTGTATAATTAGTGAAAATGTTCTCAGTTTTCTATGCTATAAGTTTGGTAGTAATGAACTAAGTAAGTACTATTTGACTGATGTAGTGTTGAGTATTGTTTGGAGGAATTACAAGTCAGGATTCAGGTTTTATGATAAGGTTCATGCATAATGTTCTGTGTGTAGCATTATAAAAGAGAGATTGATTGTCTGTGATAATGAAGGCTCTCTTTGGTAGCACTTTATTTTCGGATCTTATGAATGACTCGCACCTGCAGTGACAAAAACAGCTTTTTATCTCGACAATGATAAAGAGGTTGAATTTAAATCTGAAGTAACTCTTTCTTGAGAGAGAAGGAGTAATTGATGATTATTATCTGTCGTACATCATGGCAACTGTGCTTTAAGTAGACATACCTAGTACAACACAGTAGTAATACATGTGTATCCTACAATACAACTACATAGCTACTACAATGTCTGTATTTTATTACAAGTCATTCAGAATGAGAATGGTTTGTATCCATTACCGTTACACAATAGGAAAGTGAAGAAGAGATACACAACAATCATTTTCTCGCCCTTACTATACATTGGAAAGCCCATTGTGATATTAACTAAGAAAATGAATGCCAATCGAAAGGGAATCTAAATGGTTATATACCTACAGATTGTAGGACAGAGAACATAAGGATCTCTGCACTTTCCCCGTCGGTTCCAATTGGTTGACTCCTGGAATGAGAAACCCATTTAAATCACATCACATTGCTGTCTTAAATATCAAATGTGACACTACTGAACTTTTAAGTCAACTAAGTTCATACAATACACATTAAGGCACAATGACTCACTTAAATCCAAACTTTGTATTCAAATTCTAAGTTACAACTAGTTAGTCATGGCTTGAACGAAGAAACTATTATTTCTTACTCTATATTTATGATATACCTAACTTGTATTATGCAGATATAAATACTTGGAAATGGTGAAATGTGTAAAAAATGGGAGACACGCTTATAATGCACTACAAACGTACATAACGTAATGTATAGAGGTATGATTCAATTTTGCCCTACAAATGAACTTGCTGAGGAAATTTTATTTTCGTATTCTATTCCATTCACTCTCTCTTTCTCTTTCTCGTCGTCACATCAGTTTAAGAATGAGACTAAGCTCTCTACGAAGAGCTGTGTAAGTCTTGACTTGAGGAACTCTAGTGTAAAAGCTAGTTGAGAGGGATTAAGTAGAAAAGTCCGAAAAAAATTCGAATTTCCGATCTTCACACAGAAGAAAGAAAGAGTAGTTGTGAAGAAAGGGTTAAATGAGGCCAAACGTAGGGTTGAGTTAGAATCACATTTAGACACATCACTATGGTAGTAAGTTACGGCATTACTTACTTTCTACTTATGCATGTAACTCGTGAATCTGAAATTGATACGGCCGGAGAGCCACTTGAACTGCTACTATTATACTATTACACAAATGTACTCCTCTCGCAGTACTTTGCTCTATATGCTAACGACCTTACTTTTAGTTCTAGCACTTCTGCTCACTTCCAAGAATGTACATCATGAGCTCACACACACAACGAACAGAGAAAAGGCCCGAGCATAATAAAGCGTGAATTTAAGTCGGCAGGAGTGGAGTGTAGGTAATTCAGTCGAGAGATTGGATAGTGATAAGGAGGACTTAATTTGACAAATGATAGATTGGAAGCATTCCGACGACAAAGTCATTTCAAGTCTTATCGACGTAAATTTCTTCCATAATTCATTCTCTGCTCCTTTTCGCCATGGCCTTTTCCCTTCCTTCCTTCTTCCTTTCTTCATTTCCATGCTTTTTGAAGCCTTTTGCTTAACTTCAACTTTAACTTCTAAGATACAGAACTCTGTATCTCTCTCTTTCTCTCTCTCTCTACGTAAGAAGAAATAGTTTTGGACTTTTCCACTACATAAGTAGAATACTACCTCTATGTATACACTGTAACTCTATGTACGTACACTGTACACCATAAACCTTTAAATGTATTTATACAGTGTGTCTATATATATGTAGTGATAGACACACAAGAAAAAACATTCCATAACATATCTCACAGTTAAGTTGAGCTAAGTTCCGTTTCATTTCCGAACAACGGGTAAGTAACAGCGTATTACGTACATACATGCACCACACTGGCAGTATTTACTTTACTGCTGGTTTACTACATATAGTATCTGTAGGAGTATGTTGGTAAGAAGACTGCGTGAAGAAATAAGATTGCAATATATATAGGTATGATCATGTATGTATGTATGACTAGTAGTTCTTGAGCGGAATCAACCACGACGTTTGAGAATGGAACTGTAGAATTGAATGACACAGACCACAAGAAGGAGGAGGAAGAAAAACCACCCAGATAGATCCAGAATCACAACCAAGAACCAAAAGAAGACTGCAAATATCGAAAAAAGAAAAAAGAGAAATAAATTATGTTCTTTCTCTCTTGGTTGCTTTGCTTTGCCTCGGCTTGACTCTCTCTCTCTCTCACTTTCATTCGCCATCCTGTAGCCAGCAGAGACATTCTCAGAGTAAATCCACATCCACACTTACTCTGTCTTCTATATTTAAGTATATAATGCTACGTAACGCACTCTGTAAATACAATCTATGCATGTGTACGAGATAACAGTTCCAAAACCAAGCAAGTGAATACTACATACAGCTTTTGTAGTATCACTACACTTTACAGTATGTACTTTCTTTCGCGGGTACACTTACTACAACAACCACCAGAACTATACACCAGTAGACAAACCAAACTTCATGATGGCAAGAAGAAAGCAAAAAATTCAGAATGGATTTCCGCAATTTTTTTTTCACTGCCTGACTTTTTTCTAGGACTATGGCTATGCTATGTATACCTTCTGTTCTGTGGGATTTTGCATTACTATATTGGCTGTGCCATGCTATTTTGGGCTCTTTTTCAAACCGTAAACAATCCAACAACTCAATGATCCTCTTTTTCTCAATTTTTGTCTCTTCAGGGTTTGTAAACATTATAGCTTAACCAACCAAACCAAGAATCCAGAAAACACAAAATGACAATTTCGTTTCATTTGTATTTCTGTTGACATTTCATAAATACTTTAGAATTAAAATTTGAAAAGCTACCGTATAGATTTCTCTAGAAAACGTTGATTCAAAGTCATTTTATTGTTCTTTAATACTACAATTGCAATTTTGCAAACAAATGAATGTTTTATAGCTATGCAATATGGAAAACAGGGATATTAGTTGAGTATGACTACTTTGCAACTTATTTGCTTGATAATATTGAAGTATTTACATGTGGAGTAGTGGTGGTAGGAAAGTAAAGCTTGAACGTAAAACAGTGGGAGTGCCATTTGCACTTTGCAGGCTCCATACGGTGACTGTGACAGATTTCACCTCAAAGCCAGATCTCCGATCGCGATCGCTAATCCATTTCAGGAAATTGGACACATCCATCGAGAGTCGTAAAGCTCGGCTGCTTCCACTCTCTTTCTACACTTTCTCAACTAGAACCACTATCTTGACATTTCACTGTATATACTAATTCTGCAACTGCACACAAGCAAAGATATATAGACAGAGCAATGTATAATATGTATTGAAACACTTCTATATATATTACATGCACAAGAAGAAGTAAGAGAGTGTACAGCATTAAGTTAGTTGTATGTACGTTACGTTTTACGTTTAGATCGTACCACATACTCCGCCACTTCCATTCCATCAGATGGATTCTGTTGGACAGAAAGCAAAGGAGGGAAGTCGGGAACTGAAATACTGGGAGTAATACTTTCCTGAATAAGCTTCCTTCCTCACTCTCTCTTATATATTGTAACACCACTAGTACTTACTCCCTACTATGTCGGCATGTGCGCTACTTTGGCTCAAATCAGTGCAAATGCTTTCTCAACTTGTGTATGTAGTGTTCTATTCCCTACATAGCTACATTCATACGCACCACACACATATATGCACACTTTACACACACAGCGACAGTAAACTTTCTGCGAGTCTTCCCTGTGCGTTTCCTGGTTTTGTCAATTCGTCCGCCAAAGGGTTATATATACTCACATACATAGTAAGTGCGTACTAGTGCTATTACTACCTACAACAGGGAAAAGTCACTTCTGATCTATTTAAATCAAAAGCATTCAAGAGAAAAGAAGGCGAACCGCAAGAGAATCCAGACGACGAATCAAAGAAAGAAAACGCACTTGTGCCACAACGCACATTTTTCCACTAAAATGCGTCCTAGTATGTGACAGTCAAATAGACTGGGTTGAGTTGCAGTAGTTTAACAACTGTCTAGTGTAAAAAGTCTGTATGAATGTTACACTAAGGTCATATATACTTGTTATGGGCAATAGTTGTTATATATAGGGAGTCTTTTACAATGATTCATTCATCTCCTTGCTCCTGGTAGTATAGAGTAGTAACACTAACGGAATATGTCATTAACTAGAATTAGAAGTCGAAAGTAGAGCAAAAAGAAGGAAAGCTGATGAAAGGGAAAGTAATGCTTCTCGACTTCTTCGATCAAGAAAATAGGAAGTTGAAATTATTGTAAGGAAGAAGAAAAGAGTAGGTAGTAAAAGCGATCAAGATGAATAAAATGGAAAAGAAAAAAGTTCTCTCACTCAACTCACATAACTATTATGTGCAGGAGTGTTGGTTATTTAAGATGAGTTTCATCTCTATGAACGCTAAAAGTCTTTTAAACCAAACTCATCACCACCACATAGCACAATAATATGCTCATAATATATTCGTATACATAGGTATGTATGTATGTAGGTAGAAATGTCTATATTTAAGTATAAATGTAAAAATGTCCGCTATTAAGTGTTAGAGATATAAACTTGTGTTAAAAAAATCATGAATCAAAATGAATAATAGATGGATTTCGTTTCGTTAGTTGTGTCTGACGGAAAGACTAAAGTCTTGCTTTACTAATAGTAGCAAGAAGTGTGTTATAGAACGTTCTCTTTGTTTCCTACGTTCGATTTTTGATTCACATGTATTTCAATTAGCATTTGATTTTGATTCACTGCATAAAAATCATTGGATCAAAGACAAAGGAGCACAAATGTAACTAATCGAGTCGATTGAGACACACACATGAAGGACCTTTTTCTTCTTTTCAGAATTTCATTTTAGTAGAGAGACGAGTTTAAAGCTATGAGTAAGTATTTTATTACATGCGCTTTTTGATAGTAGTAGAAGATTCTGAAACAACATTTAGAGTAAAAAGTATATTTATATTGTAAGCAGTCGACAGGCAGGCAGAAGAACAAAAGAGAGCAACGGCAAATCAAGGATTCAATTCCTGCACGATTTATGTATATTCTTTTTGTTTCACGGTGCCGTGCCGACATGTCGACAGAATGGGGTCTCCTCAAGTCCCAGCAGGGTCCTCTCCTTATCCCAACATGGTTAATTTATGAGGTTTCCCGTCTTCTTCGTCTCAACTCTAACTTGCATTCTACTTACTTCTTCTGGTGTACTTTTCCTCATTTTCCCAGTCTTTCTGCATCAGCTCCCTTTTTATAGAGCCTGCCACTATCTTCTCAAGACATCCCGGTATGTATATGCCATAACAGTCCTATGTATTACACTGTACTACACATATAAGCACTTTTGATATTAGTGCACTGCACTTTCCTTATTCATGGCTAAATGCATGGTTCTGACTCTTTTAGTGCTTTTATACTTACTTTATGTACACTTCCTTCTTTCCCCGTAGGTACCTAATACGACTCAAATTAATGCCCTGTCTTTTTGGAATTGGAAAACACTTGAGCATTATTCTTCTGCCTTTGCCTTTCATCAAAGACACGCTCTACCTTTCGCAACGCAATTCTCTTTGTGACTCTCGGCTACACCTACTGCTGTGTCTCTGTATATATTTTCTATACCCACGACCTTACTTTTGTAAACGATGACGCTTTACTAAAAAAAGGCACAAGATGCACCGGCACACAAAAACTATCATTTTAGGTCAAATGCTTTTCTTCAACAATAACACCTACTTAAGTATCATATAGAAAAAAGAGATTGTGTTTTATATACTTTTATACATTAATGTACAATGTATACCTACAAAGGTACACATATACTTATGTTAATACATAACACACTTTAGGAACAATAAGATTCCATGCTAAAGTAGCATTGTGTGTGAGTTTTGAGCATTATGTGTGAAAACAAAAGACACGGGGCTTAAGAAGTCAAGTCTAACTATAGGTTTTCCTTGTAAATACAAGATCTTGTCCTAGAATTGTGAGTTGGCTCTCACAGAAAACGTCTACCACCACTACACACACGGAAACGAAAATACCTTTGAGCAAATTCCAATTCAAGACAAGTGCCTACCGCAAAGCTAAGAAAGCTGCCGCATAACTGGCATGGCTGGAAACTAACTGAAAACATAAGAACTACATACTAATAAAAAGACACGATACATTTGATGATGACGAGAGTGTAAGTCGAATAAAGGTAGAGAGATATTTGAGTAGTTCAAAAGTTACATTCTGTGTCAAAATATTTGAACTGGCAAAGAGAGATTTATTTTACCAGAGGGGCCTTCAAGTCTTCAGCCCGTCTGCTCCAGGTATTTCTGTCCCATTTCTTCTCTGATGTGTGTAGTATGTGTGTCTATGTTATTTTCTCATTGTGCGTGCATGTTTGTAAATTGTTTTACATTCGTAAACTCGCGTACATGCCAAATGTCAAAAAATTCAAAAGACGGATTTATTTATATAGAAAACTTTGTTGTTTATACTTTCCTTCACTTACTTTTAAACTGCCAATATAATTAATACCATAGAATAGAATTTATAGGTCATAATTGTTTAATAGCCATATTTTAATCATAGAAAGCGACAACTTAAAATTAAGTTGTCGCATTATTGGACTTAGATTGAAGTTGTCGCTTTTTATGATTAAGAGATGACGATATTTTAGCTTAGCATTTAATTCGAAATTGTATGAGTATAAAATGAAAATAGTTTTTAACTTTCTTCAATCGTTTAAGTTTAAGTTCATCCCATTCATGGCTCATTAAATTTATTAGAATTCGGGACTTTTAATCAAAACTTTCTCATAAATTAATTTTGTTCGTCTGTATAATAAAAAAAACGTGAATCTGAATGAGTATAGTTTAGAGGGAAAAACTTAATTTTAACTACCTATTAGTATAACATATTATTTACCATAGCTATTTTTAATTTGTGAGTTTTACACAGTAAGCAGGTTAGTGTCTACTGGTGTCTTTGCTTTGTTAATGAAAATAAATTTGAGACATGATGTTCGCATGGCAGACCTGATATCTTTACCTTGGACAATAAACCTCAAGATGTCTAGACAAAGATAAAATTGGAAGGAATAAGAAATCAGCAAAACCCGAAAGATAAGATAGAATGAAAAGCAAAACAAGATCTCTCAGCTTCCCAGCTGACATGACATTTCATCTCTTACCGAAAATTGAATCCAAAGAGTCTCTTTCTTTCTATCCTCAAACACACCACACACCTATAGATAGACTAACCGCTCGTGTGTTTACCACGCAATACAAACAAAAAACAAAATAACACACCAAGAAAATACATAATATTCTAGACTCATGAACTCATTTCATACATAGCTTATGCGTAGCACTTGTAGAAGTGTAGTTCCTTTAAAACTCATAATGTTGGTTTTTATTTCAATGGTAAAAGAAACCTTTATCTGTATCTCGTAAGGTATCTTTTGAACTAACGCTAACTGATGAGATGACATTCTGTCATGACACATGAGAGCTTGCATTTTCCTTTTTACTTTTTTAATACTTTGCTTTTCACTGAAAGGTTGCACTGAAGCAAATAAGTAACACAGAACAACTAAAAGGAAGGAAGGCAATGTGTGTAGAGATACGAACGGAATTCACAGCTACTTAACTGAGAGACAGAGAGAGAGAGAAAATTTCTCATAGTCACAGATACACATTACTGTAAGTGTACTAATGTGTTGTTTTATTTCTCCTTTCTCGTTTCTCTAACGAAAATATTTTATAGCTTTAAAACTGAAAGCAAATGACTTCCCGAGACACACTAATGCTTAAAGTCTACATGAGAAAACACCAATGCGTAACGTAACGTGCCGTACAATACTCCCACCCAGTAAGCCATACTCACAAAGCTCAGCTATGTAGTAGCAAGTACACAGATATACTTTTACAGACTTTACCTACACCTCTCTCACTCTCGACGTAAATATAAGGTGTGAAAGATAACAAAACTCGGAGGCAAACACGACAAGCCAAGAATAGTGTAATAATAACTGGAAATTTTTACGGCTTCTCTCTCTTTACTTTGAGCCATAATCATAAGCCCTTATCTGCTTGCCCGCACCGCGGCCGTATGTTACTCTTGGCTGCGCTAATGCTCTGCTATTCCACTTTTGACTGTCTCTTGTACACAGCGTTATTACTCTTATTACTTAAATTTTTATGTCTTTCATAAAAGGATGTTCAAACACATTACGTATCATTGCTCCACGTCACGACAGCCCTCAACTACCATTCCACTGTACGTCCCACTAACTAAAACTATACTCTAAACCAAGGCAAACGAGTAACGAGATTGAAGAGAATGTACTTACACACAGATATACACACACTACAGTCCTTCTGACCTGCTCAGAATGAAATGAAATAAAGATAAGCTCAAGATAAGACACCTAATGCAACGCAACGACCACTAAGTCTTTAGCTTTCCTTTCCTTATGCCTTGGTGTGTGTAATGAGTACCGATATTACATAGTCAAACCACTAGAACTGTCTTCATTCTTCTATTAGATCCATACAGCAATGCATTGCGTCGTAACGCAATTACTCCCTCCCTACTTACTTAGTAATACCTAAATACTACCAGTATTACTAGTAAACTGTATTTTATGATTGCATAGGTATACTTAGTGTATGTATAGGTGCACACAATTAAGCAATCTAATAGGTAGCTACGAATAATAAAAATGTTACTAACAACTTTACAAGTATAGAATGAAATGGGAATGGGAGATTGTTAGGTATTCTGTAACTACTAGGAGAATTTTAGTGGATTGCTTGTTGTCGTTGTGATGTTGTTAAATAAGGTGATGTGGTGCGGTGAGATGAAGTAGGCAGCTATGGTCTTTACATGAGATTTCGTAATGGTTATGACATTCCGTATTGTGAGGTCTCCTATTAACTGCTATAAGTAATAATAGGACCATCAGGCGACCTGATTATTATTGTCACACGACATTGCTCTCAACGTCACCCCAAGTTATCATTGTCTAAATTATTCAACCGCAAAGAGTCTCAATGAATGCTATATTAAATAGAATATTATATGAAGTTTCACTACCGTTCCTTGCTGCCTTAATAAGAGTGTCATATTTTCATTCATGTATGTATGTTTGTATAAGATATAATGTGGAGCAAGGTACCTAGTTAGGGTGGGGTAGTTACGCAGTAGAATACAATGCGACAATGCAATAATCATTTTTATGACATGGGCAGCTGCTATGTAACCACAAACTAGATTCCAAGTATCTTTCTCTCTCATTTAAATTACGTATAGAGGAAAGTGAAAATGCGACGAATAATGGACCAAAGCAACAAGGTAAACAAATATTATTGCATGGTATAAGACATTAGGGGGAACCAGTTTCTGTCATAATTACATAGCACGAGCACATTGTATTTTTCCAAGGCATCAAATTTTGTATTTAACCCGTAGAAGCGTATAGCCCGTATAAGAGTAAGAGTATAAGAATAATTGTCTATGAGTAATTGTCCATAATTAATATGGATCACTAGAATATGCCTAATGTTTAATCATTCTAAATATACAATTTTTGAAACCAAAGAACTGGGTATGGTATATCAAGTGAATAATTCAATATTACAATTTCATACAAATAAGTAAGTAGCAAAAATCTAGACTGTTAAACCTAATTATGTATGTGTAATATAAATTACAATATTGGTAAATTAATACTTACGTCTTTGGAGCTGGAACAGCGGGGTCAATCACCGTTGATTACACGAGTAGAATGTGGCAATAGGTTATAGGTTTCAGTTTAGTGTGCGTCACGAAAACATCTGTAATTCAGAAAAGCAGAGTAGAGTTAGTTAAGTCTTAATTGGATGAATACATAATAAAGGATTAAGTCTGAGTGAGGAAAAGGAAAGTTTATAAAGAAGCCTAATGAGACAGAGAGAAGGAGAAAAAATAACTGTGCTAGTCTGTGCTAATAAAAATGGAGAGTATAGTCCGACTGGTTTTGAATTTAATTGGAGCTTATCTTAATTTATTGCAAGACAAGAGCCAAATGAGTAGCTATTAACTAATACTAAGTAATAATGGAAAAAATGATCCTTATAGATGGAGAAGTGTAATTCGTTAACTTCGTCAGCATTACGAGAGACTATAGGAGACTCACATAAGTAACACACTCAACTCAACTCAACTCAACACGAGCACATTAGAGCCAGCAAGAGTTGAACTTGGTGAAGTTGAAGTCAAGTCAAATGAAAGTAAATGAGAAGGTTCGGCTCTGACAAGCCAACATCAAACAAAAGTCATTAGGAGAAAATCCCAATAAAATTAGGCGGCTGTCTTAGTTTCATTTTGTTCCTTTAATTCTCCGCAGAATTACAAAATCCATTTTCATCCTCTTTCGCAACATCATCATCTCATCGGCCTATACACAATCTTCAGATGTCTTACGCTACAATTTACGTGTCTTTCATATTGGCTTCAAGCCTTCATGCTAAACGCAGATCAACTTAATACACCAGCTACTAACACAATAAAACTATAACTAATTCCATTTCTATTTCCACTAACTATAACTTAGCAATCATTAAATTAAAGGCAACGTTGATTTCTCGACGAAATCGCAACTCTATATATACCTACCTATAATATGTATTCAAATTTAACTTCTAATCTTTGAGGCCTTACGAATGCGTAGATCTAATGCACTGCTGTACTGTCGCATCTCGCAGAATGAACGAAAACACAGAATGAGAACTTTTAGTTGATCAAATCGTCTTTTCTATTACAATTAGCAAGTTTCTCTCCATGCACACTACACAAAATTAAATTTTACTACTTTACGTCCCACTGTGACTGACTGATTATTCTTTAGACACATTAAACGTTCAACTCTGCGAGCAAAGACGCAGCTACTTAAATTTTGTCATTTGAGTCACAGACTCTTGTGTATAAAACAAGCAAAAGTGTGAGTGTAAGATACACACTACTATAATATTGTATGTAAGTGTGCAACAAAGATCCTTCAAATTTGTATATCTTATACAAGCACCCGAATATTTAATGTCGTCTTTTCAACGAAACTTATACAGCAATAAATATCTCCTATATCTATTTCTAGGTACCTATTTGTATACACATAAGCATTCCACTTATTAAGGAAGCACCTACTGGTACTAAGAGTATAGTATAAAATATAATAATAAGTGTGAACTTGTATACTGTGTATTAATATTTTAGTCAAGTCAAAGTCAAAATGAGACGTGGCCATATGGATGATCATGGATAAGAAGGGTGAAAGATGACTATGTACACATATAGCACGCAGACAAGAAGACAAGCACAAATGATGAGTTTCTCTTGCACAAATATATTAGTCAAGCTAGACGAACACTAAGACAGCGTAAGCGTAACTTCTCAGTTCAGAGTCAAGGGATCTCAACCAACTGAAATAAAGTCAAGTCTTCATGGTGCTAGACTCTTGCTTGGTGGTATTATAGCGGAAAGTTATATAATATCATTTTACACGCGTTTCATACATACATACTTTACAACATACATACATACACAAAAGGCGATGATCTTATAGAGGGAGAGAGAGAGAACATTTAATATGATAGGACAATTTATATGCCCAATATTGAATGGAATCCTTTATCATGACGAGAGTAGAGTGGGACTACGAGCAATGAGACGTGAAAGCGAGAATGAAAATTCAAATTAGCACTCTGAAACAGTTGCTATCTCCGATCTTGCAGGCTATACATATTACAGTGTTTAGTTCTCATATTCTCATCCCGTCTTAGTAGTAGGTTCTGTCGTGTTCTGCTCTCTAAACTCTGCACTAGGATGCTTCTGTGTTTTCGTCTGGTTCTAAGGTCTCATCTCATCATCACAAGCTACTGTGTATATCCATATCTTGTATACAAATGAACCCGTGTCTGTGAGTGCGTAAGTTACTAGTCACTATACAGGGAGCTTACTGTATACCTAAGTAATAATATAACGAAGTGTGTTAGTTAATACATGTTATAGGTACAGGGTACTAGTATTGTATGTATACATGGAGCAAAACGTATTTTGAGCATAGCAGAATTCAAGAGTCTCTTTGGGTCTATGTTCTTTAACTGTGACTAGCTGTCTTGATGGGAAATGTGAAATCAACTCGTAATGTAAAAGCCTCTCCAGTTTTGCCCTTGCATGTGAATCCCTTGCACATCTCTGCAACTCTAAGGCGTCTTGACAAAGACAAAGCTAACTTAACTATGCACTGGAATACTATTAGGACCAGGACTGTGCCAATGAAAATTCCTTCATTATTACTTGAGTTTTGCCGGCACGCGGCTGTGTTTCCATCCTCCTTTTTTGCAGCAAGGCTTTGGGATTTGGTGAGAGAGAAAGGGAAGGAGAGAAACGAGAAGAGCAATTAGCGTTTGAGTTTAGGAAGGGATTCCCTGCAATTTAAAGCTCATAAATCTAGATTGAATTGTATTGTGGCCTTCGATTTTCAACGAAATCCTAAAACATTACCACTTAACTTTGCCTTAACGTATCATGCTGTGTTTTGTAGGGATAACGTGACACTAACGTGTGTGTATAGATACATGCAATGCAAAATACAACACAGACTACTTTCTACTTACTTTTCTACCTCTTTTTAGTATTAACCTTCTAACTAAAGAAATCTTCCGGGCAATCATGCAATGTAGATTGCAGAATACAGATGCAGCTGTAAATTTTGCCTTGGAGAATTTATTTCGCTTTTTCGACAGATGTTTTCTCACTATCAATCAAGACAAGCTTTTGACTATTACATTTACGCAGGCATTTAAATTGTTTATATTATGTTAGCATGCAATGCAATGGAAACCATTGACTTTTAAATTGCTTGGAACTTGCTATACCTACTATATGTACAAGTACCTACATGTGCAGCATTTTTCTACTTTTTGTGCTACTTTTCTTGTGCATGACAATTTCGCATCAGAATATTATTCAGACAATAGGCTACATACATACAACCACATACCAATAGCCAACAAAAACACTGCACGCGTTGTTTGCCCATCTAAATACTCTGCAGAAGGCCCCGCTTTGTATTACTCAGAGACAGCAGACACGAACGAATCCCGTGTGTTGGAAAATAACATGGACTCAGATACTGTAACACACACAATATAAAAGCCTAGTAGTCAACTCTGATGTAACCATGCAAATTGTTGTAATAATATATTGCAAATCAGATAACAGCTAAGTAAGAGAGACTGGAGCAGTCTCAACACAGCTGCAATATAGTTACACGCGTCATATGAATGTGTAAGTGGTTTGTTTGTATTTGTATGTATGCACTGTACTGTAGATTCATGCATTTATATTGAATGTCCTTGTTTGGAATGTGAATGTTTGTTTTAACTAAGTAAGTAGCAACACTCAAGTACTATACTAAATCTTTATACGAAATTTCCTTTCACTCTAATGTTTTATTCTAATAAATAAACTGCGTTAACTTGCACTTTTATGGCTGTACACATATAATTCGTAAAATCATATTAAAACAAACCACACACACACAAACACACAAACTGGAAAACATTCGCCTACAAATAAATACAAGCACAAGGCAAAACTCAATTCAATGAACAAACCTATTTGTGCAAATAAGGACCCTTTGGCAAATTAAAAAATCCTATCTAATCTAAACAGCTCCGTCAGCTCTCACAGAGCTTAATGTATTTTCGTCTTAGGATTCCTCCAGTAGTCTTCTAGCTTGTTGGGCTACAGAAAGTCTTGTGGAGTTATAACATGTACCCCATATACATTTACAAGAAAACTGTTAGCTGAGATGCTCTGAGTTAAGTTGACTGCTCTGAGATTGCAGATCTAAATTGGATTAATCAAATTACCAAAAGAGTTGTGAGAGCTGAGTGGGCGCAACCCGGGAAATGAGAATCGCTAACGCTAATAAGACTATCATAGGACCCAGTTTAAGATTACTAAGAAAAACATTGCTCACTTAGCCTCTCTCCATGTTGTTGGTGTTCGTTGAAACCAGTGAGTCTCCTACAGTAAAAATAAGCCTAAAACCCTCCTAGTTTCTCTTTACTACGTTTCTAGAAGTGTGTAGAGAAAACATCCTGTAGCAAGAAGTTAGCCTACTTATGAAAAAGTCCCAGAAGAACTACAACTTAATTATTTTTACATACATTCTATACACATTTCAACTTAAAACTTCACTTTTAACGGGAAAACATTTTCAGACACGTATAGAACTGTCTCGTAATCCTGGAATCCATTTAACTCCTAAGTGTCTACTGCCTTACTAAACAAAAGGTGCCACGGAACACATTAATATTGTATTGTATTTTCTAACACGATTAGCAAAATTGAAATCCCCTCAGGATCAAAACATTCTACGCAGGTAGTTTCTCCAGCACACATGCCCACTCGTTCAATTTTTGCCCTTACAACTTGTCCAGACGAAAGAATTAAGTTATTTAGTAAAATACTAGCAGTAGGTAAATACGTGTAGGTACATTGGCCATGATTAAAAAATATTTTATTTCAATTGACATTAATAATTTAATGCATTATTATGCAATAATCAATCTCCCCTTAAATATTGGTTGACATGTTCTAAAATACTTTTGTTCTAATAAGTGTAGGTAGAAAATCGTACAACCCGTTGTGTACATCAAAGAAAGGAAGGAAAACGTTTAGTTATAGAATAGCTTAAAGCTATAAAGTCTCCCCATCTAATAACAGAATATTATCTAGTCCCTAATCATTCCGTCAGGTCTTGTCAAGTGAGTTTGACTGAAGGAAACCTTCACTTAACGAAGAAAAATCCTAAGGATGCCAACAGATGTAAACTACTACCTACTTTATTCTATTGTCCTTTCTTCAGAGGAAAACCAAAATAGAAAAGCATCCTTTCAGCCTGGAGATACATATTTTACTTGTAGAATATATACATAGCTGTTCTACATGAAGAGTAATAAGAGTTCTACAGACAATACTTCGTTTCATGTATACCTTTGAAATTCGTATGCAACTAATGCACCAAGTCAACCCAAAGACTAGTACACTGTACTAGCTGAAAATATAATAACGTTTCTCCAGCATATTTACTACGACGGCTCAGATTGTGGTAGCAGCCCCACTGTCAATGTATTACATTATATTTCATTACATTACACATCTGCTGCTCCTCCATGCATAATATTACTTTAAATTACACAGTACTTGACTATATCGAGTTACACACAACAATAATGCATATATATAGTACATAGTGGAGGAAACACGGATTGCATCGCAGATAGATCAGTGACTCAATGTTTACCATTGGGGATCGCACCAAGGCTAATAGTTAATAGTATAATGCCTACTCAAGTCTTGTTGAGCATGAACACGAACATGAACATGCATCCTCACACTCCAACCTACTCTAATCATAATGATATATAATTATTTATTGTACATAACACCAGATTTGCTCAATGTATACTTATTCCCTTATTTCTAACAAGGTATATACACAATAATCGTATCATCCCTAATATTTGTATCCCTAATATAGAATATTTGTATTGTATATTTTACCACACAGTACTCTAACTCCTGTGTGCACTCATGTAGGTACAAATATCCTTTATTGCTGTATATTCTCATGTATGAATACATGGAAGTCATAAGTACGGATATATTAAAGGTACCTGAATCGGGTTGAAGTTGGGAACGAGGATTGTTAAGGAATAAAAGAATTTCTAGAGTGGATAGGTGAAGTAGGAGTATTCTTTTTCATTTTTCTGTCATTCTGAGTGTATAGGATGATATGCATGTCAAAGGCAGACGAGTAAGGATTCGGGACGTGTTGTAAATAACGAAAATTACCTTTCAAAAATAACGAGGAAAAAATCGGTTCATTCGTTCCTAAGGGTGCAACTGCAACCTACATGCCAGCTCTAGTCCCATTAGTTCCCTTATTAGCATCAACCTCAGTTTCGGGTATAATACTTTGGGTTAATAAATAAAATAATTTTCCGCTGTAATAATTGCGGCTGACTCTTTCTCTCTTATGTGTAGGGATGCTTTACGTAATATAAAGCTATTAAACCCTCGACCGAGTTTTTTGGGTATAGGTACTGTGTTTGTAGAATGGGATGGACATGAAAGGTTAGGAAGTAATGGTTATGTGTGGTAAACGTGTATGTAGTAACAACATTTTGTTTGTGTACAGTATCATGTATGTCATATTCATTTTATTATAGTACAGCATAATACTGCCAGTACATCCCAATGACCAACTTTGGAATAAATTTACAAGTCCCTACCTACACAATATGCATTTTCATATTTTTCATATATGCATAGGATGATGGTATGGGGACGTAAACAAAAAAGGTGACTGGGAGTATGTATGTGTAATAATAAAGTTCGAATTGCTCAACTGACTTTGTGTATGACCGAGGCATGCATAGTGTGCTTTAAATAATAGATATGTGTATGCATTTAGCAAATGCATTCTCGTAGTCTAAACTGCTTAATAAGATTCCACATATTGCACTGCAGCACTACCCGGGTCTGCATCAGACTGATATTGCATACATTAGGTTAGTTTGCTGCTACAAACTCAACCACTGTACTACCGTCGTTTGGGGCATTACTGCTTTATGCTCCACTGCTTTATTAACATACTATAGCTACATTCCTTCCCCATTCATTTCATCATAAATTCAACACACAATGAGCAAAAGAGCACAAAACAGGGGATTTAGGCCTACATTGTCGAGTACGAGTGAAGTATTATAACTATTTTTTCTGACTTCGTTCATATATAATGCGCAGTTTGATATTGTATATTTTCATGTATGTATTATGTAAGTAAAGAATTTTATGAGTTGAACTACATGTGCTTAACTGTTTTTCAAGACAAGCTCCTTAATTAAATCGATAGTTTACGTTTAAATAGCAAGACAACCATCGACCTCGTAATGTGAGGTCTGACTTATTTAGGTATGCCTTTTGGCCCGAATGGATTAAATTTGCCATATCCAGAAGAATTATTTATAAGTATGGTCAACAATCAAATATTCATTATCGTTACATACAGTTTCATCGCAAATTAGAAATAAATCATTGGAGTATGAATTATGTGTACCTACTCTTAATTCGAAACGTAACGCATGAAATGCAGAAACAAAAATACAGTAGCAGGAAGAATATAGCATTCACATATCACATTCATATAATATGGCGAATGAATGAATTTTGCAGTTTGAGTCACTCTTAAATCCTCATCAGTTTATTTATAAACCAATTTAAACCATTTGTTTAGGTTAATTATGTAGATTATAAGAGGGTACGAAATTTATATAATTATTCTGCGCACTGAAAAAATCTTATTTTTGAAGGTCAATGTAAGTAATACATCTATTTGTATTTCGCTATTAGCATTTTCAATGAATTCATCAATTTCACATGACACATACATGACAACTTTAATAGAATGTTTCTGCATAAGTACTCAAACGGGTTAAAAAAATCTAAAGAAGTACAGCCTCTTGTAAATACCTACTTACAAAACCTGTATTGCAAAACGTATTCACAAATAGTTATAACTTTTCCGTATGGCCCATTGGATAGATCATAACCATAAACATAACATCTCTACGACATTCATGATAATGACATTCTATTAAATCTCATTGTTATTAACTCTTTGCATTATTTATTAGCACTAACTTATTGCTAGTTATTGCTAATTAAAGCAACTATTGACAAAGATTTCATACATTCTTACAAGTATAGATTATAGATGTTAGAAAAAAGCATTTTCAGGAAGATATAAATAAATCAATGGTAAGTACCTATGTATTACTACATAGATGACATAGTAGATTAATTCATAAAAACTCTATGGAACACTACGGCACTGGTGGTGAGGATAGAAAATTCTGAAGCACCAACTGGGGTCTCAAGGACACATTTGAGTTGCTACACGCTTACACACATCCATCTACATCTACATCAACAATATTGCACCATACTTACATTTAATTCAGTATAATTTTTCTTACTGGGTTGGATAACAATGGTTTGCGTTAGGTGCATACTATGGCTATGTCTGTTTCGATCAACCATGCTAACAGAAACCTAAACCAACTTACTATACACATACACCTAGATACCTATATATTACAGCCAACAAAGTGAAGTAAATCATATTAATGAAGATGACAAGTGCTTATGTACATTTATGAACGTCACATCATGTACAAGGCTAATGGTCTGCTCAAATAGTTTAATTCAGTGCATCCTGGCTACAGTACATAGTAGTACTCTTATTTGATTCAAACAGCGTACATGAATGCTGTATTGTCAAGTACAGCATGTCCTGCAATATGAAAGTGTTGTAATAACATCCACTCAAACTCTGATGCACACAATATAGTAGGCAAAAAGCAACAATTTTTTTTACTAACATTGCAAATGCATTAGCCTTATATTGACAGAGGGCTACATTGTACTAAAAACCTAACAATACACTTAAATGTATATATGGGTTGATGGCTAGGATGAAATTATGCATGTCTGTAGGAACTAAATACATGCAACAAACACCAACGCAACGCCTAAAACCCACACTACTCTTTTTATGCACACATAGCTGTTGGACAAAATCAAAGTTCATGGTAGTTTCATTTGCAAATGCAAATGTGTAGCAATTTCTAAATTTAGCAGGAGGAAATCAAGTGTATGGGAGTTAAAGAGAAAGGCTGTGATGTGTAAAGTAGACAGAAGATCTCATTTCACCGCACGTCCTGACCCAAGCGTCCAACAAGACACAGAGTGACAAACATCCAACCTCGTGGCCAGACTCACCATACTGCCACAAACACCGCAGCCAATTTTGTTTGAAAATTAGATCATGGTCGGCTCTATGTGTTGGTTTGGTCGAGCAGCCATGCTGTGTTGTATCTGTATGTGTAAGCTTGGATTTGCTTTGCTAACGTTGTCGTATCTGTAGTTGTAGCAGAAGTATTGCTCTTAGTTAGTTTAGTGCAAGCGTAGTGTTAGTATACACACTTGCCTTACATTTTGTGTGTTATGTTGGTTTAAGTTAAGCCCTCGTCTCATCTTCAGTTTACTTTTGTTACTTACATTTACTCCAATACATACGAACATCGTACCTACACACTTATAATATTATATTGTATAGCATGGACATGTATTGTTGCAGTGTAATATTGTATAGACATGTAATACCATACTATAGTACACTTATTCCTTTTCACGAGTATACACTACACAGCTTGGGCTTCAAGTCATTTAAATTCACAGGAGCACACGGTAGGCTGGCAGGTTTCAAATCCACTTCCACCACTACATACAACTCCAATTCCAAATGCCTAAGTCCAGTTCAGTGAAAACTAAACTAAGTTAACCAGACAGAAGAGTGCGGAGAGGAAAGAGGAAGTGGGAAAGAGACAAGAGGATTCCAAAATTCTAACTTGTGCTGTCTTGGAACTTTCAATAGTATTTACTTCAAAAGCACTACACACTACTACTGTTATGTACCTACTTTGTAGTATGTAGTATGAGAATGTGATATAGAAGAGCTAATGCTTAGAATGGGCAATTGTATATAAATGTAAGTGTATGGAGTAAGTAATGCCTACTTTCTATTACGTAGGAACAACTGCTTGTAGGAGTTTCACAGTGATTACGAGAGACTGTGAATACATACAATGAATATCTAGTTGTGTACTTACTTAGCTACTGACTGCTTAGAATGACTATGCTACAGTTACTAAGTAGACATGGCATATCTCTTTCAGATCTCAAAGGGAAATAGCTTCAACTATACATCTGGCTTAAATGAAACTGAGCTCCAAGCTATAGATGATCACCAAAGCTACGTCAGTAACACTTAAATCAACTACTTAGCATTATCGTCATCAATACCAGGGATTTATCCACAACCTAGAATCATCAATGTTTTATCTAGTGATCTCATCCTGCCTCATTTTACATGTTACAAATATGTATAGGTACCTTTAGGTAGGTATACTATTTTCAAAAATCATATATTATTGTATAGGAAAGTAGCTACTATAAGTACAAATGTATTTACATTAGTAGGTACTAGGTACTATGTCTATTATGGTAGATTAAAATATACTGAAATAAATGTCATTTGTCTAAATGCTACGTATTAAAATAAAATATTCAAACGGTCTAGTGCAAATTGTACTACATGTGACAACAACCAAGAAGATAATTTTCATTTACATTTTGGACAGTGAGCACTACTGCACATAAAACGTAATGTTCTCGAGACTGCGACAGCAGAACTGTTGAGAATTAATCAGCCTTCATATTACGTAAATGTAAGTAGTTATGCAATTCTGCGAATGAAAATATAGACACGTATAAGCAAAGACACGTATTATTTTGGATTGTTACAGAAAGTGCAGTTATATTATGCAAGCTACAAGCTAATGGTATTAAGAATCCTAATTGAATGTTCAAATAGCGTAAAATTATTTACAATTAATAGAATAGTACATGTCTGCGTACATAGAGCCATATTATGTAAATGTGTCGTTGAGTGCGATACATGCATTGGATGTAATGTGTGTAGTACCATAAGCAAGTACCTACTTGCATACAGAATTCACATACTGGTTGAGACAGAAAATACATAAAGAGAGAGTATATGTATGGAGTTTGCTGAAAGTATTGTGTATAGAACAGTACAGTAGTAGCAAAGAGTTTTTCAGACCTACTCTAAGACTGGGGGATCGACTGCAATGCAGTTGTCTATTATATAACTAAATGCCAAATTGTGTACAAAAGGTCTTAGCTGTGTACTGATACGTAGTGCAGTCTTGCACTGAGATTCCTGCCGTGCACACTGTATTTTATAATACGAGAAACAAAGTCTAGCAAATGACTTACTATTGACATTTAGTATTTAACAGATGGTCACACTTTCTACGTACAGCATACTTCCTTCTTTACACTCCCATCTCTACAGAGGCTCCTTTATTTAGCTCGTTTATTTTTTCATAGCAACATTAAGGTGAATTTCCAATTTTATTTATTGAATCCACTTCACTTAAGTCAACATTTCTCATTTGTGTCAGTGCATTTACGTGTACTTGTCTACGACTCCTATTTTTGACAACGAAAAATACACCTCCTTTGATACTAAAAGAAGAACAAATACGTATAAATAAAATTTTAGTATCAGATATATGCAAGTTGGTTTGACAGCTCAGCATAAGCTGCACTGTACTTAAGCTTCAATACTTAATATGGAGAGGGATACGAGACATGACGACTATGTAGGGATAGAATGGTTATGCTATGTTATA
>JAQFYB010001336.1:0-33851 GCA_034694085.1 Pogonognathellus longicornis | reverse complement strand
CAATACATGTCAACAATGATGACAACAATTGTTGGCAACAATTTGGTCAAGGGCGTATACAGGGTGGGGGCAATTACACCCAAGGGAAAAAAAGTTCCTAAATGTCTCCACCACTTTACTATACCCGTTTTACTATGGTTTATTATATGTACTTTTGTACCATTTACGTAGATGTCATGAGTAAAACGGGGATACGTACTATTATATGTTATATTATGGTCAAGCCATGCCACATAGAGATAAAAAGTAAGATTATGCGTATGTATAAAAGTATAAATGTAATGTCAAATATTTGCATGCTGTTGAAAATCATTAGCGAAAACTTGCATGTTTTAAAATTTTGACTTTCTCTTTCTATGTTACATGCAATATGCAGTGATATAAAAATTGCTGATTTTTGTTTGTGTTTTAATTTCTTTATTGAATTTAATAACACGATTAAGGAACACGGCAGTAAAACGGTTGCTACTGCAAGTTGAAGTAGCATCACAAAAATACATTTGATAAAGCAGTTTGAGAAGTAGGTATGTGAATTTAGAACATTTCCAATTCTTGTGTTGTGGAATCTTGATTCGCAGTGTGCTTTATTATACACTGTCTCAAAGTAAATCACAGGTGCTAAAAAATGTAACACTTCCTAGTACTCTACTCTATCACTGCACTCTATTATGAATACAGTTGAGTTACCCCTACCTACACCGATTGTTTATACAAGTATACATTATAGCTAGTACTTTAGCGTCAGAGCTATTCTCAATTTTTTTCTTAATACTTATTTCGCCATCACTTTGCATTACAATTTACAAATAACTTAGAATACTTTTGCTTATCACATCACTGGGTTTAAATGTTTGGTTTCTACAGACGGAACATTTTCACATGGTTAATAATAAACATAAAGCCTCATTAAGCTTCAAAATCAAATATTCTTAGCACGATATCCAAAATTAATATCAACTTCACAAGATCCCAAGCTTAAATCGATGCACAAACAGACCAGTAGTGGAAAGTTTCATGAAAGAGGTATTTTATTATCACTGGATGATAGACAACTGTCTAGTTTTTACGTAATCCTATTCAGTCTAAGTTAACCACATTTCTTGTTTGGGTCATACAAAAACTGACTTTTTCCTGGTACGAACCAGAAATATTATTCCAGATACCACCATTAGTAGCAAACTGCATCCTACTACGAACCATCTTGAAAAGTCAATAATTTTCAGCGGATTCAACAGCATCGTTTTTATTTCGGCAATTAATTCGTCGGGCATAATGTACTCCTGTCAAGTTCACACACAATGATTAAAACATTTGCTCAGAACTTTTTTCATTTCATCGATACTATAACTTATTCTTTATAACATTGTAAATAATTGTGTACCTCTTCTACCCAAATCAGAGGGAATATCATATCTTGAATTGCTTTAAATTCTGTTACTTTTGATAGTTTTCTAACATCTGCATTTATCTGCATTCTCTTAATGAGTTCCAATGGGGCCCCGGTTTGCTATGTCAAAATATAAATTCATATAATTAGTTACAAAATGTATGAACTCGTACCTCCTAAGGTACACCGATTAAGCATCAAAACAAAGTTTAAATATTTTTCAGTAATTGTTGACTTAAATACACCTAATTATTACAAGGTTTAGGAAATCTTACAGGCTCAAGAAAAAGTCGGTTTTCATGCAAGTACTTATCAGGATGAAAACCAAACTTTTTCTGATATGCGACATCTGCACCCATAAAGTGTGGTTGAGATATTATGACGGGAGCATCTGCATTTTTTTAAATTATTACTTTTATTTTTTAAATTCTCCAGTACTATTATCAAGATCGATATAAAATAAAAGAGGCAGAAATATTTTTCTTTTTACCATTACGACAAGTTTTTATAGAATAAACACCAGTCGAAAAGCATTTATCAATATCCTCTTCGGTGCAAAAACACCGATTGTTCGGATTATCTTTGGGAGCATCCAGTAGGTTTGGAGCTGCTCGAAATGTATAAACACGGATTCCCTTCATTTCAACCTCCTCATCGTACATGAGCGTCATGGAGCGGCAAATATCATGTTGAAATACATACAGAGGTCTATCTTTGGGAAAGAAACTGGAAAACACAGTTGCATCTGTTCCATTCATCATGTTGCAATAAGGTGTGGGCCAATAATCCAGTTTAGTCTCACCTTTCCAAGAAACCATTTCTCCTACTCGAAAAGATTCTTGTTTCCCCGAATTTACTTCCATTAAACCGGGACTTGTTCCATTAGTCTGGATTTTGAGTGTTAGTATTGAAACAAAGAAAACATTTTCATCACAATTGTGTAAACAAAAACAAAAGGGCTTCCGTTGTTTTTGTTACATTTCATTTTACACATAAAAACCATTACTGAGATAATACTCAAGGTAAATACAGTAATTTCGGGCTAATGTACTAACGTCTTTGCGCCGTGGGTATTACCTAGTAAAATGATTGCATCCAAAGTAATAGTGTTTTCAATAAAAGTCACTTTACCCCGTAAAATATTCCAAAGGTGCTGTTTGGAAGGATGAATCGATTAGTAAGCTGTTCTATTTCATAGATCATTGGTTCGTATGTTCCTTTGAACAGATAATCTCCAACACTTCGCCGAACAAAGACTTCAGATCTGAATTTCATGATGTAAGACAAAGCGATGAATCTTGTAAAAGATGAAAATGTGGATAGATGCTGAGCTACACCCTTGAGTTAAAAAAATGACATTCACCATTTCAATTGAAAGCGCTTATACAATAAAGTCTTAATATACATAAAATTTGTGCTTTGTTAGATACAATATTTTAGGTAATAGGTAATTGCTTACAAGAAATGGAACATTAAGAATAATGACTTCGTCACTTTCTTTCCCGTTTGAAAGCTCTTCATTGAAATGGTATGTAAAAACATCGTTATACAATATTGTATTATTCTCAGTAGTGCCTTGAACATGTCTTGTCAGGATTTTACTAAAAATACCACATATTAAATTAATCAAACAAACTGTATCAATCCCTAATTAATTACACACAAAATACTCTTTAGGTATAATTGCAGGTATCAGTAGTTTTGAGAATTTACTCGTAAGCGTAAGGTCCGAGTTCTACTACGACAGGTTCACCCCCTGATTTGATTTCTTCTGGATTGGTCACATTGAAAATATAAATGCGGAATGTAGTATTTTTGACTTCTACCCATTCTTTATAAAGCTTAGCACCTGGTTCCAACACAAGTTGCTGAAAAAAATTCAATTTTGTCCCATAAATGAAAAAAACAATTCATTTTTGTTCATAAATGAAAAACAAAAAACAATTTATTTTTGTATGGGTAAAACATTTTAGCTATTAATTTGCAGTTTACACTTACCCTTTCCACTAAGTTATGTACAACTAGAGGAATTACGATCCATCCACCTATCAAAATAGTGATCAGCAAAACACTTCCAGAGATAAAAAGATTCTCGGGCAATTTTTGCTGCATAGTTTTAAGTAACACTTTCAACTTGACTCAATTCAATGAAAATGTATAATTAGTTAAAATAATTTAAGTTTATATAGATACTGATTCAAGATGAATGCAATATGCAAATTCATGAGGGTTAACAACAAGGACGTTAACTCTTGGTCTCTTGGTTTAGAAATGAGAAACAAAGATTCCGATACTAACTTCAAAGCTATGGATATATGGATATGCAAATCAGAGTGGACATGATATATAGATATTTGTATAAGGGTTAAGTTAACGAATGAACGAGCAAAAAGTTTAGAAAAAAAACAAGGTTGAAATTATGAAGTTGTTGTGTTTCAAAATAAATTCTTTTGTTAAGTACAGTGACTTATATCAATATCCTTATCAAACACGATGCGGTGTAACATGAATATCTCGCATGCATTGTTGTTTTATACATCTAGAATCCAATAATTTATAGTTTGTATTACGTATTTGCCTATTTGCAAAAACTTAATGCAAATCATATATGCTATATGGTTAATTGGGAGAATACTGGTTGATTGTGAGAGTTGGAAGAATTGGGAAGCACCATTGCGTAGGTAAAGTTTAAAATTGCCTTGATCTTGATAGCATTTTGTTAGTTTACTTACCCTTATGACGGTATGTCTTTTAACAATGCCTAGGTACCTATGTGGCTGTGTCTGGTGGGTTTCCCTATGCTTGAATCAAGGCATATGCTTTGCTATTATTGCTATTAGTGTGCATGTATAACAATGTATAGGAGGTATCTGGTTGCTGGTTAGTGTAATTTGTGTGCATACCTATATATCTACAAACTGATATTATGAAGATCATTAGGTGTAACTTCCATAGACATACACTGTATATGTGTAACATGTACCTAGGCATCAGTTTGCATTAGTTTACACTTTGTGCAATTCAATAACCAATTAATTCTCACGTTCATTCACTTCAAGTTGTACATTAGATATCTGTAATTGTGATTTGTATCAAAACTAACTTGACAAGGACTTATGATTGACGATTATCTTATAATAAGCTGCAATTTACTACGTTTTTATTTGTAGTGTATATATAGATAGGTATTAGGGTATTACCACCATTTCTGTGAGGCATTGTGATACTTGCTGTAATTATAATTGTAACATGTAACAAACTCAAAATTACTGATACAAACTGCAGATTCATCAATTAAGCTGGGCAAAATAATTAAGCTAAATTATATTCAGGGGATACAAATTGTTGGGAATATGTAATTCCGTCGTGGGAACTTGTTTGAAGCTTTGGAACAAAAAATTAAGGATTGTTTGTTCTTTTCTTTGTTTCTTTTCAATTCGTTTGTCTTTCTTATAAACAATTCATGCATACAAATTCGAAACGTTAGTTATTTTCATTACATTTTTACTCTTCGTTTCGCTTTAAAGGTCTATCACTCTCATTGTGGCGATATTCGTTAATGAAATGCATAATGGTAGACGAAAAAACTCGTATCCACTCAAATATGGAAATATTTTAGTATTTTGTAATATATTTGTAATATATAAAATTAATTTGAAATTTAATAAAACATTGGTTTGCAATTTGCAAATGGGGTAATTCTTTCTTGGATGGTTACGTTTACATCTGAGCAGTTCACATCACTACAAGGAAGATCATTAAATTGAGGTATGATGATATACAATTATATGGTTTAATCAATTTCTTAAACTGGAAAAGCCCTTCTTAAGCAGAATTTCGTTTTGGTAAGAAAACTTCAACTTAACTGGCATATTAAAACCATTAATTTGAGAAAACAAATCAAAGACTGCACACTGCACGTACAACATGTGGTCAAAAATAAGTAGTTACTCTAGATTTCTGGAAAAATATAAATGCATATAAATGATAAATATTGCAATAAATATGGAATGTGTTTCCTATACGCTACTAATTTAAGAATCGTTTAGGAAATTACAAGGGGACTACTTTTTGTCCCTACAGGCAGCACAAAATTAAGGAATAAAATTCATATTTTAAAACCTTCATATTATAAACTTGTTAATTTCACCATTTTTATGCTTTGTTTGGTATAATTAGTGCAGTACATTACAGATAGAATAAGGAGAAGATAATGAGCAATACATTTCTCTTTAATATGACTATCGGTAACAATAACAAGTAGAAAGGAATGCATGCACTAATTATAATAAGTAGGTGCTAATTGTCCATAAAACAAATATATTTTAAAGCATTATCGTGTGTAGATCATTATCATTATAGAGCATCAATGAGTAAAGTAGGTACAATAATATTATGAGTGCCGAGATAAGCGTGTGAATATTATTTTTCTTCCAGGAGTACACATAATATTATAGCTTGATGAGTTGGAAACTGGACACTGCATGGAGACTGGACAGGATTAATGTTTCTTGATTTTGGCGTATAACATTGTGTGAAATGTATGGATCTTGGCAGCTTAAGTTAGCCGCTATAAGAAAGTGATACATGATAACAATGTTGCGTGCGTGTTCATCTTAAGTAACGTAGTTAGTTCGTGTGAACATAATATTCTTTTCACACTCGTGTAAGCAATTTTCACATATCACGCGTAATAAAATTGTTCTAAATTGTAAATTGTTCTTGCTCAAAAATTCTTAAATTTGCCATCTTGTTCACGCAAGCAACAACAAAATGTTAAATTGTTATACAATTTCGTAGTATTTTAATGGACAAAAACAAAGTAAAGGTCGCAATCTTGGAGATTTTGGCTTAAATATGGGATTTAAAACAGCGATATTGTACGTAACTGACTACGTATTTCTGTGTGCATGGATTATCCAGCAATTTATTATTATAATACTCAAGCTATTTAAATATCTGGCAAGATTGTATACTATTTCCACTTAAAAACGGCAGTACTACATGCACGCAAATCTCAAGCTATTCCTTCTAGGTGTTTTATACACCGCAATAAAAGTACACCCAATGTGACCCAATCCTAAGAAAATAGGTACCTATTCAATTTACGTGATTAAACAGCCGCAGCCGACCCTTATATTCTCTGTACACAATCAATCCAATAACATGCACAATGTAATTCCTTGGAAATTCCGTTTACTATAAGTAAGTAGGTATAAATAACTATACTTACTTACCAACTTACATAAGGACTTGTACCTACATTGCACATTAAAACAATGTTTGCAGCTCCTGCTTTAACAGCTTGCAATTACATCCACTTTATCATACAGCGTGGTGTGGCTTTACTCTTGCATAGCAATCAGTAGGAAATTCCTGTATAGGTATGCATATAAAAGCATAATACTTACATCAAACAGGTATTTGTGTACATAGGTAGTACAGGTATTTGATCCAGGTATTATATGTAATGTATAATGGTAGCAACGTATATGAGGATTTCTGTGTATACTATAGCTATTTAACTACAATAGTAAACATTTGACAATTGTACAGACAACGGATGAACTTTCTATTGGTGGCTGAAAGTGGTGTGTGTATGGCGCGTTGGGTAATGAAGGAAGAATCCAGGTCCAATGTCGAATTATTTGCCCTAATACTTTCTTAACAACATATTAGGGATAAAGCTATAAAACTACACAGAAATAGCTACTAGTGGGTTACACAGAGCTTACAGATGGATTATCAGTTTTTATGTCGACCAAAGTTCACATTTACAATGTATCCAATTGTGAGTAAAAAAGTCTGCGTTGTGTTTCTGTTGAGACTTTGAAGGACTTCCACACTTCCACTCCCACTCTGTTGCACACATACAAATACATATGCATATCATACCAGATAAAATATTATATGAAGTAGATTTCATTTAACAGTCTATGTGATATTGAAGTAGGGTTCTATTTATATTGTATAATTATCTGTGTTATATGTATACATAGTATTAGAATAATATTCACAGTGTATTTCATGCATGCTGTACAATGGTTATTTAAGAATGACTGAACTCAATGATCCCATCCCGAACACAATCCTCTTACAGTCATTATAATATAATCATCTTTCTGTCATGGTTTAGTAATTGATAATAAATTAGACTACTCGTTTATTTCTAAAGGCAGTTCTCAGTGTAGTGTGTGATGCTATTTGTAGGTAGTCGTTTTATTACCAACACAATTATTATTAATAATTCTTTACAGATATTAGTTAGAATTACATTATTTACATTACTAACTTCCTTTGAGTTGCACTTTGTTAGTTGATATTTTATGTGTCTATATGTAAGTACCTAACCGAATGATTTTCAACACTACTATATTATCAGTAGTTTATTGTATATTATCAATTATGAGCCATAGAACCGAAATACTAATAGGACAATTTTTATAGTTTACGAGTTTAAGTTGTTAGTTGTAGTTGTAGCTGTAGCTCTGAATAAACCTTGAAGACTTGTGTGTGCATGTGGAGCTAAAATGTTAATAAATGCAATTAAAACTCTTCCTAGAGACTTGAAGTAAATATATTATAATTATTTGTTTATACATAGATAAGATACCCAAACTAACACTGTATATGAAAGATAAAGATAAAAAGGTAATACGTAATGTACAACTTTTTCTAACTCACGTAGACTTATAACAAGACACGGGAAATCTTTGATACAGCTGAAGAAAATTGAAAAGAATCGCGGGTCGGTTGGCAAACTCTTTGACGCATACGCTAGTAAAAACCCCGAAAAAATCTGCTTCTACTTTGAAGACAAAACATGGACCTACAAAAAAGTAAGTAAATGAGTTTTGTTCTTACATAAAGTAAACTTTTCCTCTATGTTCATTCCGTGGTGTTGTCGCGTGACGAATGTTTCCCAGGATGTTATGTATAACAAAACTTCTATACTAAACAATAGAATTTACATGCAATAATAATGATTACTTAATTACTTAGGTACTACTTTACATGTTTAATGTAGGCTTATGATTATTTTTGTTTGTGGGACAGGTGCAAGATACAAGCAATCAGATCGCCAACTTTTTTGTCAAAGAAGGGTTAAAGAAAAATGATACAGTTTCACTGTTTATGGAAAATCGACCGGAGTATGTACTTACATGGCTTGGCCTTTGTAAGGTATGGGAATATAATTAAATGACTACCTATGTTAGTACAACAGTTTATTAATCATTCTATTAATATAGAAACCATGCATATTTATGACTGCAATACTATACTGTTTAACCATATCTCATGGAATTATACGTAGCCAGAATGCTGAGTATTCCTGTCTGTATTACACATAATAATAATACAGGTACATAGTACATACCTAGGTATATACACTTGTTATTGTTGTTATACTAATAATGCATAATTAAACCCAGATCATTGGATTATGTCATGTATTACATGAAGTTTTTTCTAAAACAATACAATTATTATCCTTTTATCCTCCTTTATCCCGTAATTATTTGAATACGTATGCATGCATAATATTACAACACAATCACAATCTAAATATTATTTATTATTATATCTACCTACCAAAACCTACATACATCTACATTTATAACCAACATCCTTCTACTGATTTATAATACATATGGATGAAATGTTTAAAGAATGCAATTACCTACAAATTCATACGCTACAAAAATCATTGAATGGATTAATTTTTTGCCACATATTGAAACATATTTACCTGCTATCAGCTATAATAGTATGCGGTAGAGTATAAAATAGTATTTGTTTATTCATTTAAATTCTGGTATAATGGGCAGTTTGTAAGTTAAATAATATACTTACACTATGGCATTTTAAGATTATAAGTTAAATCTGGTTGAGTACTGTGCAATAGTTTCGTTTGACACTCATATAACCGATTACCCAAATTAATTTTGTATCCACAGATCGGGGTGATTCCTGCTTTGATCAATTTTAATCTACGATCAATTCCACTTAAGCATTCCATTGAATTGGCAAGATCAAAAGCTATAATTTGTGGAACTGAACTTACAGAAGGTTACTACGATAATGATACAAAATATGAATTAAGAGACTGGTGAAGAAGAATGCGTAATTTCAATGAGGTTTAATTTGGATTTTTTTGAAATAATACAGCAATGAAAGACATATACCCTAATGAGGAATTCAAAGTTCCTCTGTTTACATCGGGGGATAAGACATTAAATATTTTAAGGGAGAGTCAAGATCTTGAATCCAGCATTCTAAATGAATCTACAAAAACACCGTCTCAATCAGAAGACATATCATACCTAGATGATTTATTCTACCTCTACACTTCGGGAACAACGGGTTTACCAAAGGCAGCAACCATAAAACATAGTAAAAAATACACTTCATATGCCAAATGACAAGATCCTACGAGATAGAGACATTGAATCAAATGGTTGAAATTTTTTGACACACATGTTTTGACAGGTAGATTCATTATGGCCGGAATTGCTGGACGCAACGTGAATGTTGTCAGAGAGGATGATATCATATACACAGCTTTACCATTGTATCACACAAATGCCGGAGTCGTAGGGTTGTCACAAACTTTGATTTGTGGTACTGCAATGGCCCTCCGACGAAAATTCTCAGCTACACAGTTTTGGAAAGACTGTATACGTTATAAAGCAACCGTTAAGTCAAATTATGTCGAATTTCATTTCTCCTTACTGGAGCAAATCAAAAGATTTATTCTAATTAAATTATCGAATTTTGTCCGTAGGAATGCTTTGGCCGCAGGGATTTTTTACGCTTCACAAGGTTTGGCTTAAATAGAAATTGCAAGCAAACTGTAGTTAAAAGATAGACCGCAATTATTATTGCTGGTGAATAGCGATAATAATTAGAGACGAAGGTTTATAAAAAGACCGACTGTACGAGATATGGAATTTCCACTTGGAAATCTTGAAACTACAAATCACTTTGCGACTGTTTTCCTTATAAGAACGCATTAATTTCTGTTGAGACTGCTACATTTTTTGCATAGTTTTTTGCACAATATGGAATTTGGGTTTCTTTCTCCCTTATCTAATAACATGTTTCAAATCTAATAGTATGCTTCAAAGTTCAATTTCTTATTCTCAAGTATTATGGGCTATAATAATACCGGTTAAATCGACACAAACACATTTGGTTGCCTTCTTGGTGCATGATTAAGTTATTCTTCTAGGCACATGGCAAACTTCTACTCTATGTATATATATATATCCTTACGGATAAATATACACGTAGATAGAGCTTATGCTTAAGCTAAAGCAATATTTTATCTCACCACCACCCATGCCCTATATGTAATGCTTATCTACAAATATGTTTAAGCCTCTTCATGCATACTACAATCTTGAGTTACAACATAAAACCAAGTGCAGAATATCTCTTGCAGATTTAAAGTTCGGTTGTATATGTGATCTTTTAATCTCATACTGTGTTCTGTGTTTTGTTTTATCACCACACAGGTATCTCAATACATGGGAGAAACTTGCCGATATCTTTTACGACAACCCCCTTCAGAAGATGAACAAAAGCATACAGTAAGATTGATGATGGGAAATGGACTTCGTGAGTTACTTGCTGATATTCAAATTTTAATGCGGAATACGTTTATTGCTACATTATGAAAATTTTATGCTTGATTTAAGATTGAATATTTCGCTATTTTATTAAGGCCCGGAGATATGGGAGGAATTTGTTCGGCGATTCAATATTAAAAACATCTCAGAAATCTACGGATCCACTGAAGGAAATGCTAGTTTTGGTGAGTTTTATAACTTGCAGTCTACTACTACTAACAATATATCTCTGTCATAACTTTCCCCGATGACCTACATCACTGTGAAATACTGTAAATTCATAAGAGATGAAATACGTAGACAATAATGTAATAGTAGGTGAACTTGCATGTATGTGAAATGTAAATCGTTTTATAATGTGCTTTTGGTAAATAAGTGCCCTTACAACCTAACATCAAGCAGGCCTACGTGGTCTCACGCGTTAGTACTACTTTGAGTAAAGGAAACTTAAACATTAAAAGCAAAATTATTTAAAACAATTTTTGAATATTTAAATCAAAAGAATTAATTTGCAATAATTGCAATAATTTGAACTTTTTAAAGCAAAATACTCTTTTTTGAAATTCTTGGGAGTACCTACATAACTATCTGTAGTATGTATAAGCATGTATAAAGTATACAGTATAATCCTTAATATTCTAGTTTGAAATTCTTGACAGTATGTCATTTTTACTCGAGTTATAGTGTCGACAAAGACAGACATACATATAGACTGTACTTTAAGGCCTTGTTACGCCTAAAACAAACCTACATACATACGTATGCTAAACTGTTATAATTATTGCCTTTAATCCAGATTAAAATAATTAAATGAGACAATAATAAAATTTTGATTATAGAATTTTTAATGTTTCAGCCAATTTCGTCAATAAAACTGGGGCTGTTGGTTTTCTGCCAATTTGGTTGAATAAAGTTTTCCCACTTGCAATAATAAAGCTAGACGAAAATGAGGAGCCCATCCGTGATCCGAAAACAGGCCTTGCATTGAAATGCAAGGATGGGGAACCTGGAGAACTTGTATCTAAAATTACAGCAAATCATCCGTTTAGAGATTACAAAGGGTATAATACTTATAATGTGATTGTATACACAGTTCATATCCGTAGATCATTTAAATGTCATGTCAAAACTTCGACTCTTACATGATAAACAACGATTTGGTGTAACTCTTTGCAGATATGCTAATGATGCCAAAGCCACAAATAAAAAAGTCGTCCATGACGTTTTTGAGAAAGGAGATTCTTCCTTTAGATCAGGTACAATTCTACATATTCCATTTTCTTTGTATTAAAATCTTAGACTGGGGCAATTTTCATGTAGGTTGTCTTAACATGTTATAGGAGACGTGTTTACACGAGACGAATACGGTTACCTTTACTTCAAAGACAGAATGGGAGATACATTCAAATGGAAAGGAGAAAATGTTTCAACTACAGAGGTGGAATATGTAATAAGTACAATCGTAGGACTTGAAGATTGCATTGTTTTTGGTGTAAAGATTAAGGGTTCCGACGGCCAGGCAGGAATGGCTGCAATAGTAGACGCTCAAAATTCTTTAGACCTAAATACACTAGCCGATGGGATTAATAAAAATTTGCCGAATTATGCAAGACCGTTGTTCATTCGATTGGTCAAAGAAATCGAAATTACAGGTAACTTTTTCAAACACAAATGAATAATGTAGCTTGGGAATTGGTGATGTGAAATGAAACCTTTTTTCCATACAAATGCCAAACCATTACAAAAGAGATTTAATAACAATGGGTATTACATTTTCCCTTTTAACTATTTTTTTGAACAGGCACACACAAAATGAAGAAAACCCAACTACAAAAAGAAGCATTTGATAGAACGAAAGTGGGCAATGACAAATTGTTTTTTATGGAAAAAGGTAAATATGTTCCACTTAGCGAAGAGTTGTTCCAGAAGATTGTTTCAGGCCAAATGAATTTGTGAACTTCATGTAAAGATAATTTAATGAACAAAATAAGATAGTTTTAAACTATTTATTGTTTTAATTTCCTCGTATTTTTGATGAGTTGGAGATTAGCAACAGATAGCCTAAATTATTATGCTTATTATTACATATATTATGCAAGTAAGTACATTCAAAGACATGTTTGTATAAATTCACATTTTTGTACTACACAAAGATTATAGAAATATTACATAATATATTATATTAAGATTAACAAATCAAAGTACAGTATATATAACAAAGCCAAGCTTTGGATCTAATGTAGATCTAATGTACTTACCTGTTTCAATTTATTAAATAAACTGCTCATTTTTCCTCATATATAGATATATATAGATGTAATACAAATTCTTAAAAGCATGAAATTGTAGTTTGGAAATGAACTATAGATAATTAGAACTAAGTAGTCAAAAGACGAATTATTATGAGAACAATATTTTGTAAAATTGGTAATGGAGTGCATAAAGCAACATACTACACAATCTATTTAACTATCTGTTGACAAACTTATTTTCAAAAAGTACTCTTGTCCCATTAAAGTAATTTGACAATTTAAAAACGATTTGATTTAATCATCTCTAAATAATTTGAGTTAGCGTGCCATAGCGCAAATAACCAGGCCTAGGATTACATAAATCATACTATAGAAAAAATGAGTCACTAAAATATTGGGAATATACCAGAATCATACACATAAAGGCATACAAACAAATATAGTGCATCAACACAGAACGAGCCAAAGTTAATTGTTTTAATTGTCACTCCATTCGATTCCTAGTATGTATACGGATTTATTACGGATACCAATGTATATGTACACGAACATAAACTGCGTCACTATTCATTGTACTAGTCTAAATAGTAAACACAATATGTCTCTTGCACAATCAACAATCAGCGTTTAATGCAACAAGGTAAGTGGTCATTCATTAATACTCAACCACCTACACACACAGGATTATATGAAAAATGGCAAGGTTGCCGGTTGGAGTGATTAGCAGATTCTTTCGAGAACTGCTAATTGAAGCATAACTAATATAATCCTCGCCGTCAGTTCTTTATACAGGAAACAGCTTAGCCATCATGTCATGAAAGTTATTCATGATACAGATACATGTACATACACCGATGTAGTCATACGTACAATTACAGCTATACTAATTTACTGCCTAATTTACACTACACTACACAGTATTACTCTTTTTTTAAATCGAAATATCCTATAATATAGGATGTTGGTTTATGATATGATATGATGAGCATTATAACTCTTATTTAAGTTATGACTAATATTTATTTAATTTTTGCGCATGAAACTTCCTATATACATGATGTGTACCAAAAAAATTCTACACCTACATAGACTACGTAGTCTTAAAATCGGGGCTCTGATTTATGTAGGGTTTGGAGGTTATAGACCCGGCTGCCACCAACCCCGGGGCGCCCTAACTCCTGCCGGACGCCCGTGGCGCTCACCATAAGCGCCCCATTTTAGGGCACCTCAATTAAACCTTTTCGACTTGAAGGGCTCCAGTAACAAAATAGTACTTCAAGTTATGGAGAAAATTTTAAAAATTTCGATACACATGGGTGCCTCAATCACCAAAAAGACACCCTCAACCCCACAAATAAGGAGCCCTAACCCCACATTTGAAAATTTCGCTACACATGAGGTGCCCTCCTGACATTTGCTTCAACCCCGGCCCGGCGGGTGCATCGGGCGATCGGGCACTTTTACAAAAATCAGAGCCCCGCTTAAAATCCTTTGTTGGCATTGCCTATTTTCGGCAAACCATCATTATGTATAGTGATATACTTAGTGTTGAAAGTGAATTTGTATAAATACGCTATGTACATATGTACGTTCGTTTTATAGGCGTATGACAACATCGGGCTGTCGGCTGTACAATATTCTGCACGAAACGATTACACTTACTTTTATGTTTTATGCATAACATGAATATGAATGCGATAACAATGAGCATGGGAGATATATTTTCAACAGACAATTCCATGGTACGTATATTAGGAATTATTCTATTTACATTTACATTCTTTGCAATAGTTTTAACGGGGAAACGCTTGTGGTCTACAAAGCCACAGTAAATTTTGACTCATTGACGTATCACGAGTTATTTAATTTGGCTGTGGTTGTGATACGCATCACTTCTGTGTAGGCTCTCGGACGGAAAATACATCAAATCAAAAGCCAGTTCTATAAATCCGAACCGAAGCTTTGGAGCCATATGTACCTATTAGATTTAAAGCATGGAGTGAAGCAGGACAGTGTCTAATGGTATGGTATCGTGTTAGCCAGAAAAAATATAAAATAACTGAGCCGAAACTGTGTCTCACGCAGATACACACTTTGTTACCTTAAACTTAACCTTGATGGATTTAAATGCATTTTATTTTTAGACTGTTCAAGATTGCAAACACGAAACGCATGTGTTCAGTTCTATCAACCTCGATTTTCGTTTATTATTAATTGCTTGTACACAACCCTTGCATAACAAGAGTCGGTACAAATATTCAGTTTTCTCAATCACATATGGCAAAATAACCTAAGGTATAACGTAGAAATACGGTAACATGGTTTGGGACACTCTCTACTGGACTTTTGTCTACTCTGCAACCATAGTTTCAATAATAGTTAGTGTGTGGGCTGCTTATATTGCAATATCAATGACACGACAGTTTATGAAGTATTTGGAGGGATTCAGAGAAACGTAAGATATACTTGAGATTTTAAACAAATTGTAATTTATTGGCATCAATTCATTCTGTATCCAATATTGTACTACAATAACTCCGTAAATCTGTAAGTCGGTATGGTTAATTTATTTTCAGGAAATTAACGAAAGAAGACCTAGGATTAAATATAAAATTTCATCGAGGAGATAATCTTAAAAATCTTTTGAATAAATGCGGAATCAAATCTAATAATAAAGAATGAGTACGTGCAAAAACACTAAATATCTTCCAACAGTAGTTTTGTAACTTGTACTATAACCTAATACTAATTATGCGTTTTATAATATTATTAATAGAATAGCTGGAAACACTTGTAAAAGATACTTAACTTTACTACCTTATTTTACAATCACTAGCATTGCTAAGGATCAGCAATGCATTAGGTTCTGAACTCAAATCTGTTAACCAAACATAATATTGAATATTTTATTTCCATGTATTATTATAAATAAATAATTAAAGATAATTATAATATGACGAGGTTGTAAATAATTAAAATTAACTATTATTGGAGTTACCTTAATAAATCCAAACGAGTTAGATTTTTTTCGTTACAATTAGTAGTACCCTTAGTGCTCAATCAGCCTTATGTAAATCACTCCGTATGAAGCCCTGCCATTGTTTGCAGACTGCACCATGTCTATTTTTCTGTCGTTCTTCATTCCTGTAACAGAATGTTAAAAAAGTCAGTTCTATGTAAATTAATTTTACAGAGGAATTTTTGACAATATTAAAAAATCTAACGAACTTAACAAGAGCATTAGTCCAGCCGCAGCCTGCTGTTTTGTGGTACTGTTTGCCGGAAATATATCGGAAAATACTTTTTCCCCAGTTTCGAGAAGTTCTATAATGGTAATTTCATTCGCTAAATTGTCGCGGTTTACTGTTATAGTAGTCATATGAGTAGGGGGACCAATTTGCTCATTTCGGAGTCTTCGAAGTATGGGGCTCAGAAGCGGAATTTGATCGTAATCCTCATTTTCATTAGGATTTAAATTTTCGAGACCATTTTGGTCTATTTCTGTTTCCATTAATTCCGGACCAACGTTCTCACTAATTCACAATGGATGCACTTATAAAAATTAAAAGTATAATGGTTTACTTAGAAAATCGGAGTAAGGTTTTATAACATACTTGACAAATGGTTGCAAGTGTTGAAAGTTTTTAGCTACATCGTCTGGAGAAGTTTCAAACGATGCAGCACCACGAGATCTCTCCGGAATTTCTGAATCCATTCTTGAACTGATAGTAGTGGTATTTTTCTCTCGTAAGCGTGAATGGCTCATGGAAGTGTTCACATTTTTAATAATACTAGTGTGAAGTTCATTTAACTGAGCTCCAACCAAATTTCTTCCTGCCTTGAAAATGAATTTTAGTCCCTTTACGGTTTGCAAATACTTGCTTTTAGGTACAGCTAGTGCCAAACACTGTAAATGATTTCAAATTATAAACCACATTTACATTTGACATTAATCAGGACAGATGACTTTGATAAATCACACCAATTGTCAAATGAAAATAATTAGAACATTATATAAAAAATTTCATTACTGCTTTTGATTGTAAATCAGCATATCTCACGTCAGAATCAACCACTACCAATGCATTCCTTAGTTGGTTGCACCATTCATTATGATCTATCTGAGTTTCTTCGTTGAAAATTAACCTTCGTGGTGTTCGACGAATTCTTTCAGCAACTAATTGTTTTTCTTGTAGTGGGCGCAACGGTAACTGATTGCACTCCATCTAAAAATGTTTCACTTTACAATTAAATATGCTCAGCACTTCTCGATTCATCATTATCATCATCACACTCATCACTGTCATCACAGTAATCATTTCTACTTTCTACCATACTTGAACTTGTTTACCGTTCGACTCCGGTTTTCCGGCGAAATAATTATATTCTGTTCATCTTCATGTTGCAATTCATTTAGATTTGTAGGTATAGTTTCTCCGGCATCCTCATCTACATTTACTTGAGGTGGTGGTGGTGGTACTAATGCTACTTCTTCAAGTCCCATATTCCAATCCTCGAATCTCTCCTCCTTAATATACAATGAATAAATAGGTTAAAATCTTAATATCATGTCGTTAGGCAGTACTTCACACTTGCAATTTTTTCTTACATCCGCATTCACATTCCCATAAGCAGTTACATTTTCTTCCAACTCTGTGACGAACTCCTCGCCGGCAGTGACAGTTCTAGGAAGTTTGGTACGATGGCCACGTTCCTCATCCATATTATCATTTTTCCTTTTATCGCCTCTATTGCGAATCATTATAGTATCAAAGCTTGTTTCTTCAAACTCATCAACGAGGCTTTCATCTACACCTTCAGGTCGAGGTATTTTACGTGGACTATATGTTTCTTAAATTGAAAAATGTTAAAATAGTTTTATACATTTAATTTTACTGTGATATTAGATGGAATAATTATGTTTACTATTTACCATCGATAAATGAAGCATTTTGCAACTGGATGCGGCTTGATGTGGACATTGCTGGCATTTTTGGTCTTAAGACATTTCTATGTTCAATTGGTCTGTAAATAAAAATAAAACTTCAGAAAAACGTTTATCATTATGTCCACAATACTTGTACAACTGAATTTTAAGTTGAGTACTTACGCTACATCAATTTCCTCCAGATCTCGCAATTTACAGGACTCGATATACAGCTGGCTCAGACGTTCTGCAGCAAATGAATTATAACTCACTTTTTAATAAAGTACTATACTATATTCTACATTTGTTGACATAATTATTAATATTTAATGTTCCTATTACTGAAATGTACATGCCGATAAATACTTTGATGTTTGGCTTGATGATAAATTAAACATTAAATACACGACATACTTATGGTAGCCTCCAGCTGCATGTGGTGAATTACTACCACCCCGTGGTAAAGGCAAGCAATTTTCTTCAATGACATGCCATTGTCAGTTCCCACAGACGGCAGTTGTTGGAAAATCAATTCACTTTCGTAGCATAAAAGAAATTGACGATTTTGTAATTAGATTTTTTTATCAAATAATTCATAAACATTTAATAAAAATTGATAATTTTGTATACTCACTGCACTGTTATTATCATAATTTCATAATACTTACATGATTCGGAGCAGATCAGCTTTCAAAATGTCTGTCTTATGTTTAGATTTAGTTGGTCCATTTCTCATTACATTTTCACAGCTTCCAGCAAGCCACACCAAAGCCAAAGGACCGTTCCGGTACAAAATATCGACGTTAAAAAACATTTTCCAGCGTTCAATGTTAACCTTTGACCAAAAACTATTATTATAATGCTGTAAAAATAACTATGATTGCAGATTTAATATTATTTGTTCAACTGATTGAAACAATCAAGCCACAACCACAAGTCACACAACTCAACTAACAAAACGCAAGCACAATTGCACAACTGACATGACAGCACAACACCTGAAACTTCAACACTAAGAAAATTGACTAACAAAACAAATCAAGTAGGCAGTTACCTTACTTACAAGAACACCAAGAACTTACATGTAAACAAAGAAATACGCTCATCCATATTTATGACCAGAAAGAAAGATGGCAGGGGATGGCACACCGACAGAAAGTTACACATAAGCATAGCTGGGCGAACTCAACTCAATTGTCGAGGTTGAGTTTTGATTTGAGCGAACTCAAAGTATTTCCACAAGGATTGAGCTGAGTTCGAATTGAGTTCGACAATTTTCTCTCACTTGAGTTGAGTTCGAATTCAGTTCGACAATTGTCTCTCACTTGAATTGAGTTTGAGTTGAGTTCGACTGTAATCCTCAACTTAATTTGAGTTCGAGTTCTAGATTCGCCCAGCTATGCACATAAGATCCCGTGTATGGTCTATGGGAAATGGGACTAGTTGTCCAGGGTTGTTCTTAGGATTTGTTTTCTGGGGGAGGGTAACAACATCAAAATGGAAATGACAATTATTGCGCGTAGTCGTGGTGCAAATTCAGCTAAATGCCAAAATCAACCTAAAAAGACTAAAAAGGCGTAGGGCGAAAAATTTCGCACAGAATGAAGAACACCATTGTTTGGCATAAACCAAAACGAAAAGATAACTATAGTATGGTCACAGAAGTAGCGTGCGTAGCCATAAACTATACTGTGTGACTGTGTGTGAGCAAAAACTCATAGATATATTACACGGATACTACTACTGATAGTATAGTACTAGTAAGCAGCATTCCTAATTCTATGCAAAAAATGTACAAACACATCCTCGATATATTTAACCAATGCAATGCGATCTACCCTTCCCTACAAATTAAAATATTCTTATACATAACTTTTAATTAAGAACTAATTATAATTATAAACCAGTCTGCATTAATATAAGTACCCAGCATCAGGTAATAATGCTCCCAAGAAATGTTCCAGCTTATATTACAGAAGAAATTTTCTACGGTTTGCCGTTTTAAAGGCATTGGCGAGAAAAGCTAGGCACGAATATCCAGATTAATGCCTTTTATGAATTATCTACGTTAAAAGTAAGGTCTATAGGTAGATATCTTCATATTATCAATCATATTATATACATACATATATACACCAAGGTGCATAAAAGACTATACGCAAACAAATTAAAATTTGAGAATGAAATTAAATTTGTTAAGCACCTTGATATACACCTATTCATCATTATATTATAGTCAGGGTAGAAATTATTTTAAGTTAAATATTAAAAGTAGGTACATAAATAAAACTTGCTGAAATCAGAAAAGAAAATGCTTGTCAACAGAAATCTCCTGGGTGTAAAAGTCCTTGAAACGTTTTTACTTTATCGATCTTTCCCTTTAATAGTTTTTAAATTGACCAATTTTCATGAATTCCATAGAATAAGCTGATATTTACAAATCATGTATACATGGAAAAGATGAACACTATTATTTGATTAGTATATGGATAAATCGATGTAAAGAATGAATAGGGTAAAAGTAAAAATGTTGTCGTTGTACTACTGTTGGTGACGTATTTTCAGTTTGAAACTTGCCAAGCTTTGTAAATCAAACCATTGAAAGTAATTTCACTTAGGGAAAGTATATGTGTCGGAAAAACGTTAACAATGAATGGGATATTGGATGCTAACAGTGTTCTTTTCATGCTAAATGCCAAATGTTAGCGTTCATATGATTTATCTTTTGAGGCTTAAGTGCAATATGTTTTCCATGAACATGCATTTTATGTAAGCTTTACCAACTACCAAACGCTATTTATGTATACAACACCCAACCAAACCTTAATGAAGAAAGAGTTTGATTTTTGGAAATCGAGTAAAATAACCACTATACTAACATTGTATTAATAATAAAAGAGACAGGCATATGCGGGCTTAGTAATTGTGGCTTGTAACAATTTGCTCAGAATGTTCCTAGTCAGTAGTCATGCAATATAACGATTAAATGATTTATGACTATGACTTAGCTTTGATGATAGTTATGAAACCATGATAATGTACCTACCTACCTCTATTTTATAAACATTTATCTGATAAACAAACACACTAAAAAGAATGTTAACATTTAAAGGTTTTAGCTTAGATAGTTTCAATGGATTACCTATGTTATGTTAAGTTACGTACTAGCTGAAATGCATGCATACGTGTACCCATTCTACTAACATTTGTTAAACTTTTGTGCTTTGGTGACGGTTTGTGCGTCCTCAAGTAAATGTACAGATTACGATTTCAGATAGACATGAAGACAAAATTATTCGTTATATACGTTCATTGCCCATTTTGAGTTATGTAAAATGGTTTTAGTATGAGTGTTGCTTTTCATTGTAAAACAACTTGAGAATGTGCATTAACAGATGTAAACTGTTTCATTTTAATTCTTAGAGCATCCATAAATACCGTTCTAAGTGTTGATTTCAGGTGTTTATTTGTCATTCAAGAGACACAGATTTAGAGTGAAAGTAAAAGAAAAATAGAAAAAGAAAATTCTTTCATGATGCTTTCTCACTTGTTTAAAGCTTTCATTTGCTTCCAATTATTCAGGTAGATTTTACATTAATGACATCGGATACACCATAATTAGTATTTCGTTCTTAGTTCATTACTCCTCTGTCAATTTATCTTTACGATGTATAGAACTACTAGTACTAAATGGTTGTATGAATTCCAGATTAATGAAGATTTCCGAAGCTCAAAGAAGAAGAAATATTACAGATTTCGAACAACTGGAACTGAATACAGATTCGTTACGAGGTGATCAAACATAAAATATTAAACTAAATAAATAAATAAAGCAATCCAACAAATCTGAAATTCAACTCTGATAAAACTTCATTTTTCCTAAACTTTTGTGACCACTCTGTATGTAGGTTCAAGATGGTCAGCAGAATACCAAGGGACAATTGTGGTTTACAATGCAATAGAACTTGTCGACATAGCTCGTGTCGATGTAGATACAATGAGCGTTAGGTGCGATAAAAGTGTTGAAACAATGTGTATTCTACGATACATAGATATTAAACATTGAAATGAAAACTTTAATTTTCAATTTTATAAAAAAATTATTCTTAAGCTTATATAATTTAATGTTTTATAGAGTGGAATTCCACCTGAGGCAACGATGGCAAGTTGACGATTTAAAATTTCCAAGTCGACTGTTTAAACCTGAAGAACCTTCAACTACTTTTGTTATAACGGGGGCAGCAGTACTAGACTCTGTTTGGAGCCCTGATTCCTATTTTCCAAACTCCCGTGAAACAAGTAAAAATACATGACCCCACTATTTCTATATATAATTAAAATTCATCGTCACTTGCATGTAAATGAAACTTGTTTATATTTATAATGAGATGTTTATAGAGATTGCATCTGTGAGCGATTTACAGTCAACGGTGAAGATTTTTAAGAACAAGACTATAACATATGCAGCACGAGTGTCGGTTCTTCTTGGGTGCGCTTTTAACTTTCAGTATTATCCAATGGATAGTCAAAGTTGTCAACTAATTATAGAAAGTTGTAAGTAACAATTCAAATTCATGTGGTTTGATTGTTATAATTAAATGAATTTAATGCTCATTTGAAAAGCAATGTTAGATTTCATTTTTAATATATTTGAAACCTTAATTTCACACAAGTATTTAACTTATAACATTAAATAGCTTTATTGAGGATTAAACAAAGCTTTGATATTTTTCAGATGCATATCCAATTACTCTAGTTGCTTACGCATGGGAACCTCCCAGCCAGATGCCACCATTGACGCTTGGAGACTTTCAGTTACTTCAGTATGCTCTGCATACTCCGTTGAATTATTTCAATGACTCGACTGCTAGGTTTGGTCGTAGCAGTTAGTACACCATAATGATTGGGAGAAAGTCTTACTTTTCTTATCGTATATTGTAATTCAGTACTTTATAATTTAAATCATTCTTTTTTAATTCAGCCAAATTTGCTCGTGTAATTCTGGATTTCACTTTTGAAAGAAAAATTGGGCAATACATAATTCAGACAACGATCCCCACAGTTCTTGTTGTCGTTCTGTCTTGGTTTAGCTTTTGGCTCGGTTTGGACGCTATTCCAGGAAGAATCAGTTTGGTCATTACATGTATGTTGTCCCTTGTTACAATGCACAGCTCACAGAAAAAGGATTTACCCCCTGTCAACTATGTAAAGGTAAGCTCTCTAAATTATAACTAATGCTCTCAATGAGTTGTAACTTTTTCCATTAAAACCAAAAATTCTTATCTTAAGTTGTCAGATATTTGGATGGTGGGTTGCATGAGTTTTGTTTTCACTGCCTTTTGTGAATTCATAATTGTGAAATACATACACTGGACCCATCAAAAGAAAGAGGAAGCGAACAACGCAGTAAAACCTTTCATTATCAGTTCCAACAACCCTACTTATTACCCCACTTCCCCACAACGACAACCTCATAAACGCAATACTAAGAACGATCATGATATTATGATTTACGAAAAGAACAACAACAACACAGTGAGTTTGAGTCTTACATAATTCATTTACATTTTACTTTTTTTCAAATCAATTAAAGGTTATAATATGTGAATACGATGTGTAATTGTAAGTACCTTAAATAATTTTTATTTTGCAGGGCCAACGAAAGGTTTGGGATGGCTCAACTACATTCAGTGACTCAGCGAAATATTTTGGAAAAAACCAATACTATAATAACAAAAGTAGTTTCAAGGAGAAACGATCAAACAAAAGAAGTCAACCGATTTGGACTAAAATTGACAACATTTCCAAATTTGCCTTTCCACTTTTGTTTGCAATATTTTGTGGCGTTTATTGGCCAGTGTTATTTGTATATGCTACGGCATCACTCAATAAAGAGCTAGAATCATAAGAAAAGATAATTTTACAGTACCTGCCACCTGCACCTATGACCTATATGTACACTTATTATTATAAAATATTTACCTATCTACAATCTATACAAATTAACTTAATTGTTTGTTAATAAACCACATTGTAATTGACAATTAAAGCTTGAAATAAATACATATGTACATGTTGCTTGAAAAACAATTGTGAGTTCTTTAACCTGGGCCTGTGGTATAAGATGAAGACAATGATGCACTGCTTTCTTTCGGTAGGGAAAGTGAGTGAAAGTGAAAGCGGGAGAAAGGACTTACTCCCACATAAGGATTTTGTCTAGCGGAAGCTCCCTTTAGTTAACAAGTTTTGATTTTTGAATAATTGTCCCAAATTGGTTTTGTCCTGACCTTTTGCCCTATTTTGGTGCACTTGAGATGCACATGCTATTTTCTCATAGACATTAGTCCACAATTTACCTCATTTTTATTAACATTTTCAGAAGAAAAAAACGCACCAAGTTTTTAGCGTGTTTTTGCTTTTGAACGCAAAATTTTGAAAGATTTTTGTACTCCGTTTGCGATTTAACATCCAAGAATGCTCATAGAAGCTGATTTTGTACCTGTTTAGTAAACCAACCCAACCAACAGGTTTCGGTTGTAAGGAAAGGTGTGTTTTATTTAAGTCAGTTTAGTGGTCATCTTATAGAAGTAAATGATTCGGGGTGTTGGCCGTGGGTTTATATCCGGTTGGGCTGGTGTCATCATGATTGGATTTGCATTATCCGCTGTTACGGTAATTAATATTGATTGTTTTCAACTCATACACTTCTCACCCGGAAAATAGACTTCCTTATATAACACTACTATTGGTAATGCCTACAAGTATTAAGTATGTATGAATATGAATGTACCTAACCTATATATCCGCAATAGTTGTGCTGCTGTTGCTGGTGCTATGGTTTGTTTTACAAGAGGAGGAGAAGGGCTAGTTTAGATGATCCTGTTTCAGATTTGACCCTCCAACATGATAGTCCTAGATTTTTGAAACTTTTGGCTAATAAGGAAAATGAGAGACGGTTAAGTCAGGTTCTTCCTATTCAGAGACCAGGTTTGAAAAATCATTCCACTGATGCACTATGATTGATATTTATTTGCTAATCCAACGATTTTAAAATTCAAGAAAAAATTCTATAATATATGTTAAATCTTTTGAATATTTGGTGTATGTGTATTCAGGTTCACCACCAAAGGCTCCATGTAATAACATAGTTGAATACAGCGGAGGTGTGTCTCCTTTCCCTTACATGGGCAGCTCAAGCAGTAGTTATTACCAAGACAAAAATATTATTGTGCCATACCAAATGCCAATTGATTCTCAAGCCATCCGGACAGTACTTCCTTGCAACTAAAAAAAATGATCTGTCCATACAGATACAACGGAAAAATTCCAACATGGTAGGATTGTTAATATAATCGTCAGACATGCAGAAAAACATTTACTAACGAAAAGTATTTGTTATCTGCTAGTATTTATGTGAAAGAATAAGAAAACGTGGAACACAAAATAGTCCGTGTAATCTCCATCCGATAGAACTATATTACTTTTAACGTTAACTACTTTAGAGATTTAACAAAGCTATGATAAAAATTTATAGTGGTTTAATAAATAAATAACATGTTATAATATTGTTGATAGTGATAGGAACTTGTATAGAAATACAAAGATGTAATAAAGTAAATCTTATTTTTAGTGTAGTACTTAATTAAATTACTAACACAATCATAATATATTTGTAGTAGATTCAATCAATGTTACCAAAATAACTTACCTATAGTGATCTAAATGTTTACATATATATTAGAGTAGAGTAAGTACACTGTTCAATGTGTAGGGTCAATGTCAAACCTTATCAATGTGTACTAGATAATATGTATGTGAATGTGTACCTCAATGTTGTTCGTGAAAAGACTGTCTTGCTTATAGAAACGCTTTTGTATCTTAATACATGTATTCAACAGGAGTTAGAAAAGTAAAAGTTAGTTAAAGGAAAGTAAATAAGTAATTACATACTAAGGTGTACCTAATACTTATCTAAACTGAAATCAAGCATAGCAATACAATAATCAATAATTTCTACGTATTATATTATAACGTGAGGATGTCCTTAAGTGACAACCTTCCACAAAATGTAAACAACCATAAAAATTTCGTGAATTTGAAAAAAGATGTTAATAGTACAATAGTACATGACCAATGTCACTAAACAATCATACGTGTTTAGTGACATTGAATATGGCTATCAAAATACTCTTACATTTGTTTGTTAAGAACACCTATTATTTACTTGGGTTTTAATTAGTTTTGTACTAAATGAGAAAGAAGAGGGCTGGGAGATACATGGGCTGGTTCCTTAAATCAAAAAGCTGCATCGTTTGTATTATTTATACACAGGAACTATAGAACTTTACACCAGTGGTTTTTATTTGAAGCTACAGCGTAAAGTAAAGTTCCTAAGTTCTATTTTCACATAGGTTACAATTTTTCATGTTAAAAGTTTAAGGCATTTTGATTTTAATGAAATGTTATCTCTTCCTTCTATATTTTTCATGGCAATTAATGTATGTAAAAATCTGTGTACAAGCATGAGCTTATGTAGGTATTCAAATATTTTGCTCTTGCTAAAATTGTGATTCTTATACAAGCAAGTTGGTGTAGGAAATAATGTAATTTGGTGTTGGATCGATGTATTTTTATGTTGAAATTTCCAGCAACCTCTACACTTCTATATCAAATAACAATTTATAGTGTCAAGAGTCCCTCATCCTTAATTAGATAATGGTAAAATGTTTGTTTATTAAAGTATTAAGTTATTTCTATTGCACGAATTTGAATGTAATTAAAGCACTCAAAATAGATACTTAATGCTTACAGTATGTAGTGCATAACTTCTTGTGGTTATGTTTGTATTTGAAGTTTAATTATATTAATTTAGAAGTTTAGCCCGAGTTACTGTAATGGTAATTGTATTACATTGTGTCTATATTATATTTTATTTTTAAATACTAGTTGCATTTACAAAATAAACCCTTATAAACGATATAAAAATGTGGCTGAAGTAGAGTAGTAGAGAAGTACACCTCCCCCTGTATACGCCGTAGTACCTCATTTTTTGTACTAGAACTTTGTTGTATGTAACCCCTAGATAACATGTGTAAAGTTTGAACCAATTTGGATCATCCGTTCTTGAGTTATCGTGCACTTAATTTTATGCTATCTTATAAGTTATTGGGTGTGGGGTAAAATATGATTAGAAAAACAGAAAGCCGAAATTGTAAATAAGAAATAATGACGAATCATAAAAAATCAATTCATGGATGGTAGTTAAAATGAGTTTATGTATTCGTCGAGTTTCAGTAAAAAAAGTGTAGTAATTTGCTTAATACATTATACATACTTGTACGTGCCAAACATTATACAAAAATGGTTAAAATAAGAAAATAAAAACAGTTTATGCATTGATGACGTACATTTGTGTTTGCATTATGTATATGTACAATTTACAATGTTCATAGTTCATTTCATATCCAAAGCAGATACAAAATCCTACTACCAATGCTAGTTGTAAAAAAGTTTACGTGTATCATTCATTCATTTCGTGAATGTCTGACCATGAAAGTTATTACAAGAATAGGGCCATTCATAAACGGATTTATTGGAATGTTGTCCTTATGTAACCGTAATGCAAAAATATATGAACATCCGGACAAATAAAATGCAAAGTACCAAAAACCCATTGAAAAAACCATGTCAACATTTTTTCTTAGTGTAGCATGCCATAACAAATCACAGACCTTTGGCTTTGGGTTTTATAATTAGGTAAATATCCCAAAATTGCAATTGAAGGGATTAGAAAGAGACACCATTAAAATAAAACAGAGAAATAGTGTGTATACATATAAATAGTGGATTGGGTCTTGGGTCTCCGATCGGAATCAGAGATTTCATTGCGTTAATACAGACTGCTGATTAAAGACGACGGTTCCATCTACAAGTAAGCTGAAATTCAAAGTAAAATTATGCGCATCTCTACAGCTGAATCATAAGATGAAAAAACTGGTATCCCTCAATAATATAAACACCTTTCTTTTTGACTGTTTTGACATTCCGCAAAAAGGAAAAAATAAGAATATTTACATGCACATATAATATATAGCAGTGTTATTGTGTGCGAATTTTGCGAATTGTCGTAAGTAGCATTCTTTTATTCATTTCTGCCTCTGTACTCTGTAGTACTCAATCATTCAATAATATTAGTAGTTGCAAATCCCAAGTTCCAACCATTCGCATTCATCAAAGGGTTTGTTATTGTTTTGTTTATTAGAAAGTATGAATACCTGGTCAATTTTAAAATCGAAAAATCATCCACTTAATGCATAATACTTTCGTTGTAGGTTTGTAATGTGTATGAAATAACAACTAATTTAATTTTATCTTATTTTCAGATTTTCAGCACATGAAGTTTATAGACAACAGATATTACGTGTTTGAAGTTGCAAAAGCCGGGTGTATTACAAAAGCGGAATTATTTTTAATAATTATTTAGACATTGCGTAAGTAATATACTTATACAATCATCTCAATAATATTTATCATTTATTCACAATACATTCAAATCACATTAACAGTTAAGATGTGACTAAAATGTTCTGATGAATCTGATGTATAACATTGAATATTAATTTTTTTAACTTTAGGTCACAATGTCCGATCAAAATCAGGTGGAAGTGGGAAATGAACAGGGAGATGCTAATAATGGTAAACATTTTGGTATATATACCAGTTATGTATTAAAAATAGGTTGTAATATATTTGTATATTTAAATATTTACGTCAGCAAGTCAGACTTCGTTTTATAAAAAAATCTCCTTATTATCCAACACAATTACAAAATATTTTACGTGTTATTACATTTTATTGCCATTAACAGGAGTTCCAGTACAAGTAGCGAATGGAACCATGAGTAATAACGTATCGACTACTTTTGCTGACACAAAGGACCAAGAAGACATGGAGAACCTAGGTCGAAGTTACGGACATTCGGATGAATCTGCAGAAGAAATTCCAGTTGAAGAAAGCGGTGGTGAAGAAATTGCCACACTAGAGATTTTAGATCCTGATGCCTTTGATGTTGACTTGAATCACCAACGTTTAGCTAAGTTGGAAAATCTTGAATGTTTACATCAGGTGGAAACAATATCTTTTCGATGGAACTTCATTAAAAAAATTGAAAACTTACATACACTAGTAACACTGCGTGAATTGGAACTTTATGACAACCTTCTCACTAGCATTGAAAATTTGGACGCTTTGGTGAATTTGGAGTAAGTTTCTACACAACAATAATACATAATCTTATAATTATACTGTGAAATCTGAAATGCGTTTAGTCTAGTGTACTATTAATATTAATTGCTTCAAGATGCCTACTTTATGTAGAATTTTGCTTCATTTTATGTATCTTTAATTTACCTCTGAACTTATAGGATTCTGGATCTGTCCTTCAACCGTATTCGCAAGATAAATAATCTTGGACGATTGACCAAATTGAAGAAGCTCTTTCTGTGTGCCAACAAAATTGAAAAGATTGAAAATCTGGACGAGTTGGTCAATTTAGAAAGTTTGGAACTCGGTGATAATAAAATACGGGTAAAAGTTTTATTTTATGACTGGACTATGGATTGTTTATCATAGTGTGTGTTAAGTTTTTATTTTTACTTTACAACAGGTGTTAGATAATCTGGACAAATTAGTTAGTCTTAGAGAGTTGTATATTGGAAAGAACAAAATTGCAAAGCTACAGAATTTGGACAGCTTAGAGAGTCTTGAAATCCTGAGTATTCAGAGCAACCGTATAACAAAAATTGAGGGTCTCAACAAATTATTGAAATTAGAGCAACTCTACCTTTCAAATAATGGAATAGAGAAGGTTGAAGGCTTAGACCATCTTGTGGAGTTGAGTACGTTGGATGTAGCTGCTAATCGAATAAAAAACATTGAAAACCTAGAGAGACTGACCAAACTTGAAGAATTTTGGGTAATTAGTTTTATTACTACTTCCCTAAGTTACAAGTGTAAAACAACTTAAATTACGAAACAGTTTAATTGTCATGTAATCGTTGCAATTTGCAGTTTAATGACAACCTTGTAGAAGACTGGAGCCAACTTGACAGCTTGAGACACGCTCACCAACTGCAGACAGTTTACCTCGAAAGGAATCCGATCTGGCAAAACGGCAAAGATCCAAATTATCGCCGTCGCATTAAGCTGGCCCTACCTACACTTACACAAATTGACGCTACACTTTGTCGATGAAGCCAATAATACGTATACCGTACACCTTTAGAATAGACAAAATTAACGAAGCTACTGTGTAGCATTTATACCCAAGTATTTCCAATTCTATTGTTTGTCCGTTTACTATTAAGAGCATGTTAAAGAGAATACTATTAATTAATTACTATTTAACAGTACGTTGTTAATTGTCCAATATTCTGGATTGTCTTGTCTCATATTTCTATCAAGTCAACCATAATCATTATCACTTTACCATGAAATGATCACAGATCAAACACTATCATCTTTTACATGATTGATTAGGAAAGTTAGTTTACAAAGGTTTAACTTGATTCCATTGATTTGATCCAAGTATATTTTTAAAAGTAGTGAAGTAGTCAAGCAATACGAAATCGATTTACGGTTCGATGTTACGCTATAATATTTGTGTTTAGTAAGGGATCAAAAAAATTTGGAAATACATAGTTGGTATTCGATCGATAAAAGTTTGTAGCAAGAAACTTTTAAACTTGAGAGAAAGAGAAAACTTGGATAAGCGAAATAATATTAGCTGTGTAGATAAATACTGACTGATAATAATAACCTAAAACTGTGTCGCGAAACCAAACTGGAAGTAATAATGGAAATTGTACTGATTTGCGTACATGTGAACGTCCTATGCAACCAAACCATTATAATTTAGGCTTTTGTCTTTAGTTTTAAGTTATACAATTTAATTTATTTACACCTCTGTTCTATTGTACTGATATAATATAAACGTGACGCATTTATACTTTATACACTATAAGTATGTGACTAACAATAAGAATCATGGATCGTGATTGTTCAGTGTCTGTATACTGTACTAAGTAACTACTTACGTCTTTGATTAAAAACTTAATTTTTATTGTCAAAATAACAAAACAACGATCGTTTTATGCACTACGAAATTGAAGTTTACTATAATATGCATATCAGACAATACACACCCAACCGTTTTTGAAGAAAGTGTAAATGATGATTTGCTAGTGTTAAAAAGACAGGTAAGGATAAGAATTACATAGGGATGGGGATGGGACATAAGAAATTAACTCAATAATCCCTGTGTGTTATGGAAAACTGCAAAAATCTCTATTTCATTTCATACCGTTTCGATGCATAGACATACATACTACATAATGGTTATACCGAAAATCATTAACATTAGTATATTTCTAACAATCTCATCCCTCTTTGTCTTTAATTAAGTCATTAATTAACATTGACATTCATTTAGTGGCAGAGCATGTCTCCCAAACCATATTTGTTACTTTCTATTTTGTATCTATAGTGTAGAACACATTATGTGCACATACAAAACTTGTATAAAATACGGCACCTTTACATATAAACGAAAGGATGATGGAGAAGAATAAATGATTGTTCTGTGGAATATAAATGCTTGAAAGACGTAATACTGTGTTTGGTATTATTCTAATGGAATTGGAAGAGCGGAGTGATGGACAGGTAGGTAAATCCGAGGCTGGAGTTACACAGAAAATGGGTATTTGTATGAAGTTGTTGCATAACTCAACGGAAGACATGAGCTGCCTCTTTAGCTCAGTGGTCTAGAGCACTGGTCTTGTAAACCAGGGGTCGTGAGTTCGATTCTCACAAGGGGCACAGTTCCATTTTGATAATTTTTCTTCCATCAGTAACGTTTTTACACCTGTAGACCTGTATTATCGCACACATAATACACTCAACAAAATGGAAATGTTAACATGGTTCATCTCTTATTGCTAGTTGTACGTGTGCATGTCAATCTTTGTTGCTTTTATTTTGCTGCACATTATATGAGAGGTTCATCAACCCAACCAACAAGGATTTTTAATTTTTACTGATATAACCGATATAACTGACATGTACAAGCTAATGTAAATGAAACCATAAATTGTTTATTAATTTAAAGAATACCAAAGTACTTATACATAGGTGTAGGTAAATATGTTAACAAAAACAAAACATGTACATTACAATGATTCAAGTTTAATTGTCTCGTATATAATCCTGATTATGCTCCGACCGATATAGAAATTACTTATTAAAGTCGATTTTAAAATATTAACCTATAGTTTGTGTATAGAAAGAAGTGTAATGGAAAAACATTATAACTATTGTCTGTGTACAACTTATACAGTACAAGCATGTATTCATCTTCTATTCGTCAGGTACATATTAAATATCTCCAATGCATAAATAACAAAACTTTTAGTCAAACTAATACTATACTTGTATATGATAGCGATTTGTTTGTATTAGTATTTGTCATTTGCAGTGTGTTCCTAGTAATGCACATTATTCAACTAAGTGTTTATAATATTCCATTATTATAATACTAGTGCATTGTTTATACATTACAGATACAAGTGCCCACTGATAAACTGCATACGTATAAACTGTGTGTTATAACCCTAATTGAACTTACTGTACATACTTGTTAAGTGCATACCTAACCATATTGCAGAAGTTAAAAGCTTATGAATATGGCTAAGGTAAAGGCGGCCAGACAGGCATTAGTAATGTAAGTAGATACACATTCACTCACATCAATGAATCTAGTTATGTGATTGTCGGGTAACAGGTATAAAGAAAGTCTAATAAGTGCTTCCAAGAAAAAAGCAGTTTTCGGAATTATTCAGTGATTTGTGCAAAATCACTGATTTGGAGTTTCTGGGTTTGATGTTACAATGATGAATCATGTTGTTGCATGTATCATGTAATGTAAGTATCCAAGTTTACTTATGTTGTACTAATTGTAACTGGTACAGCACTATAGTAAACCATACGCAGTCACATTAACATTTTAATTGTAGATAAATAGCAGCGGCTGGTACGCGTATGTCGTATCTGTAGGATGTGGTCCATGTTTTCAAGGTCTAGCTGTATCTACAGAAGCTCAGAATATATTTTATGGGCACATACTAGCCATACTTTTATTGGTCTAAAGCAAATCTTTTTTGCCAATTTGGCATGCTAATGTTCACATTATATGGAGTAGAATTTGCTGATAATTTCCATGTAAATCAAATCTTGAGCAAAGAGTATTATAGCACTAGGTTTTAGCTAGTTTTATTAGCGTTCTGTTTCACCGACAAAAAATCACGATGCGTGCCCAATATCCAGATCACCAACCACTGTGATGCTTCTTTGCTACCAGACCATGCAGTAGTTATTAAACATTGTTATTATCAGTTCATATTTCAATATTGGTGTTATTTATCCGTCATTCGTAACCATGAATTTGCTAAAGATTCTAATTCAAGTCTCGCAGTAGCATACACCTACTACAATCTTCATCATCATCACATCATCGTTTTTTCATGAAGACATACACTTACACATCCAATAAGTCAACCCACCATGTCATAATAAGGGCGAGGCGTTTGAGTGCTATAATA
>JAQFYB010001335.1:0-33852 GCA_034694085.1 Pogonognathellus longicornis | reverse complement strand
TCTTCGTGTTCATTTTCAGGATAAGAAACGACACACAGCTGTGATGTATCGGTGGAGACGCGAGAGAAATTACACAATGACACGGGCTTTGTAGAGATAAAAAATTATTACTTACAAACATGAAACATTTAAAATACAAAACTTGAATTGAAAAACTATAATGATTATTGAGGGCAAAAACACACATCTAATGGTGTGGCAGCAACACCTCAACAACTTAAAATTATTATTACATATAATTATATACAAAATATTAATTTCAAAACTCACAAGCGGAGACACATTTTCCTTGTCACATAAGGCAATAGTCCTTTTGGATTTTGGAAGCGCATCCTTTTTCAATCTACATTTTTGTGGTCCCGTAAAGGCAAGATCATTGAAGTGTATTTGGCAAACACGTCGTATTTTTTTTATATTTACAGGGACATTTAGTGTGGTGCACCAAAGTTTGTGTCTATAATAGGATATTTTGTTGTATATTTAATCTCATGACATTTGGCTTAAATGTGACGAAAAACAAAATGAAGTGGCAACAAACACCTCTTCATTACATTTAAAATGTAATTATATAATTGTTACCTTGGGTTGTCATTTGGAATTTTAAAATATGATAAACGTCTATCTACTTCCGTTGACAAACTATTAGGACAGTTTTTTACGCAACACAAATTTCCCCATTTATTTTCCATATTCAGATAAGAACTAGTTAACTTTAAAAACTTTAAATTGAAATGATTTACAATTTGCTCAAATACAAACTTTTGCAACACGCTTTAAGGTATTTCTATTTGAACTTCTCAAACAGTAAGTTGTATTTTTGCGCTTGGGGCCGAGCGAAGCTGATTGTCGGGGCCGATAGAATTCGATTGGTTCGCATTTCTAGATCTGCAACCTTAATGGAGTAATACATGGCACGCACCAGAGCCTAGTTAATGCATTGCCTTGCCGATTCTTCTACTGTACTTTATCTCTATTCGGTGAAATCTCACCACTATTGCCCCATCAAAGCCTACCACTAATACCCCTTCAAACCCCACCACAATTACCTCTTCAAATCTCACCACTATTGCTCCATCAAAGCCTACCACTATTACCTATTCAGTTCCTACTACCTTAGGTACTACCACTATTGCCCCTTCAAATTCTACCACTATTACCCCTTCAAAACCTACCCCTATTATCCCTTCAAATACTACCACAATTACCTCTTCAAATCTCACCACTATTGCTCCAACACAGCCTACCACTATTACCTATTCAGTTCCTACTACCTTAGGTACTACCACTAGTGCCCCTACAAATTCTACCACTATCTCCCCTTCAAATCCCATCACTATTACCCCTTCAAATCCCGTCACTATTACCCCTTCAAAGCCTACTACTATTACCTATTCAATTCCTACTACCTTAGGTACTACCACTATTGCTCCACCAAAGCCTACCACTATTATTTATTCAGTTCCTACCAGCTTAAGTACTGCCACAGTGACCCCCCTTGTAGTAATTGAAGTGCCAAGAAAAGAAAATATGACACTTACACAACCTAAAACAACAATGCCAAGATATCCATTGAATGATTTCAATTTAGACCCTTACACAGTCAAAGAAGAAGGATGTCCTGTAATCATAGAAAGACATCATCTTGATACAACCAAGGTGAGTTGTGAGTGAGTGAAGATTGGTATGCGTTTTATTTTTGTTTAGCCGTTTCTATGCTATTAAGAACTTATGCTAATTTGGCTTACTGTTATAACTTATAAAGCAGTGTACATTCTTCTGAACAACGAGTATTAGTAATATTTGTTTCTACATTTAGTTAGAAGGAGACTGGAAAATGCCTTATGCAAGTCTCAATTGGTTAGCAGATATGAGCATCGCATTGATGAATCGTTCAGCTAAAAAATCAGAAATGCTCTCTCAATGCCCCACTGTTAATGTAGATAACGTTCTGAATAATAAGAATATCAACAGTGAATCAAATCTCACATTCTCAACTACATGGAAATGTCCGAAAACCAGAAATGAGTTCAAACTGGAATGTTGGCCACAAAAGAGTAAATCTCATTCCAAGTTTTTGTGTTGGAATGACAAAGAAATGAGTAAGCTCAGATTTATCATAAAAATTAGACTATTTTAATTACCAACAGATTCGAAATTGATAATTTTATTATTCTTTTTCTTTAGGACATGTTTACTTGATGTTAGTAGCTACGAATCATAAGTCGTGGTTTGTGCTTGTTCGCTGCAGTCCCTCCGAAGGACCTAATAAGCCAACGGAAGGAATGAGTTGGGCTATTTTGTCCAAAACTACAAAATTGAATATGGATGTTGTCAACGTACTTTTAAGTTTGTTGGAAGGCTATGGCTTTGACATCGACGATTTCAAAGCTGGTCTTCCATACGATGATTGCTTGAAAACATCGACATAAAAATCAAATCAAACGCACATTCTATATATAAGAATAAACCTGAATTTATGAAAACAACTTGTCAATTTGAGGCAAATTGGACACGTACGCGGAAGTTAATATATTGACCCTGATTACTGTAGATAAATGAAGTGCTTCATCGAATAGCTACCTACTTTCATGTAGGCATATACATTACAAAAAACAGACAATAATTGCAGGAGAATATGAATATAATTGCCTGGCTTTTGCAGGTGTTGAATGTGATAAGAATAACTATTTCTATGTACCGAATAGTAGTACTGTATTGACGCGTAACTGTTTGTACAGGAATTATACGTCTACCTTTATACATCTGTATACCTACCTAAACTACCTATGTAATAAAATAAAATGTCTTTAGTGTACTAACAAGTAGTAATAAAATGGTATGATACTCTAGGGGATTTTTGTGAATTTTCTTAGTATATTATTCTTCAATACAAGCTATGAGGAAGTAAATATTGATTGAGGAATCTCAGTTTGCTTTCCTGGTGAAAATCAAAGAAATGGGTGAATCATGATGTCCCTAAAGTCAGCCAAATAATTAAGTAGGTACATGGTACTATTTGTATGTACTTCTCTTACGTTTAACAAAAACACTGTGAATCTCAACTTGCTCGAATAAACAGCTTAAACCCGTAACTTCATTCCGTTATTGCATTGCTACTACGAGGGTTGACAATCTTGGAATTATTTTGCCCAAACATCTTTCTTTTAGAAAAGGAACTCAGAAAATAAAATCCATTCAGCAAAAATGAATCCGTCGATTTTATTTTGTTTGAGTATCACAGTAGCGATGTTGCATATCATTCCATCAGGTAGTTGCACCGAATCTAAAGAAGATCCTGAATTGGATCCTGCTGACGTGGAAGAACCGGGATGCCCTCATATCGATCAACTGCATCATGTGAATTTGAAAGAGGTAAGTAATCTAAAGGTGTACCACAATCTCTTTAATTAGCTTTGAAGGAAGTTTCGGAAATACCTGTTGCTGTAATTATTTTATATCTATAATAAAAATGTAAACATTGATTTTGTGCAATGATTAGATGATGGGGCATTGGCATTTACCCTTCATGAGTAAGCACTGGATTCGTTACATGGCAAAGTCAATGCATGGTAAGTTCATGAAACGCTCATCGATGGGCAAAAACTGTATCAAGTTGAATGTGAGACCGCTGCTTGAAAACAGGAGCGTTGCAAATCCCAATGCAACTATATGGATCCAGAGTAAATGCCCGAGAACTGGTGCTGAACTTAACCTTGCCTGTGCACCCGTTGGAGTACATAATGCTAAATGGTCCTGTACAGAAAGGGATGGAAAAAACAAAGATGGTACTAAAAGATTTTAGCAATAAAATACAGCTTTCTAAATCCCTTTAACACTAACTCCTTCAATGTTTATCTCTTTCCATGAGATCCAGTACGAATGAATGCGAATAATGCTTGCAAAAAATTACTATCTCTCTCCCTTTGCTTTTATTAGAAAAAGAGCCGCGAGCTATTACAGCTGTCATTAAAGTTAGTGATTATACTTAAGCTTCTTGTCCATCTGTAAATATTATACATTAAAACATAAACAGTAAGTCTACTGTAAGTCTTGATGTTGTTGGGCTTGTCTGGAATGGCGTCTACGAACGAAAACGAATGTGCGAACGACATAAAGTGATCTTCGGAACTGATATCGTTGCTGCTTCTTGTAGTCTTGCTAAAAACACTCATCCACCTTTTTCAAAGCGATGTATCTTTTCGTACGCATATATACTTCCTTTGCTTCCCATAAGTAAATTGCAATTCCATTGCATATCGCATATATGTTATATACACTCTATAATGTATTCCGTCATGGTCTTGCTTCGTAATTCTTACCTACATGCATGCAATCCATCTATCTATACGTTATTCTGTTCCTAGTAACACTAATACTGCAGACTAATGCAAAGCCATGTGTAGTCTGTGGGGATATACATGCAAGAAATCCAAATGAAATAATTGATGTAGCAAAAAGTTGCAAAATCTGTTATCTCTGACGAATGATTCCAACCCGGACCTTAAAATTCCAGAATTCCCCACAGTATTTTCATATCTGTTATTACTGTGTACTCTTTACAATTACCTCATTCACCATTCATATATACAAATGCTCCTACTACCTACCTAGATCTTCACATAATATAATATGGTTTCTTGATATTTTATTACACATTGCTATTCAGGGGATTCCTTCGTGTATATTGTGGATACTGATAACAAGTCATGGGCCTTGGTCGTACGTTGCTTCCCTAATAATGGCATGAATTGGGCGATTTTTTCCAAAGAGAAGATTCTTGAACAGAAATTAGTTAAATCTCTTCTGGAGGAAGTGAAAAATCTTGGGTTTCACTTATTCAACATCGTGGAAATCCCATCGTCCAAGTGCATGAAGAAATAATGGGTATGTATAGAATCAAACAAATTGCTCTTCCAATGCCTTATATTTGCATATAGGCATAGCTTGGAATTAAAATACAATATTACTTATTTTACAATTACAATTCAATCATTTTGTTTCTGTATCATTTAACAAATCATATTATGAGTAGTTTAAACTAAATCATGTAATAATTAGCATTTCTAGCCTATCAAATAAAAATGGTAGCTTTGTGTAGATTTTAAGTTTATGACTAATATTTTAAGTAAAAACACCAGAAACAGTGTCATTTAATTAGATTGTAAAACAGAAGTCATTATGACGCATTAGGCTTGTACAACAGAGTACAATTTGTATATGTAATACCATGTTGCTTTATATTCTAAGAGACAATAAAAATATTATGATTTCCCAAATACATTTGATCAGACTGCAGATATCATACATTTTTTCGTCACACTAATAAAAGAATACCAAAGTGAGAAAAGCACTTAAGTTTGGGTGTGGAAAGCATGGTTTTATTTTGGCAAATATAAATAGATGTATAGGCTTCATACGGACAAATTAGTGTAATTGCCTCGTTTTCACATCATATTTGCTTCCAATGGAGGAAAAAATTTAGGTTAAAATTACAAACGCTTGCCAACATAAAACTTTTAGTGTAGTCATGTAGCTTCACACACATGTTTACAATATGCCTGGATAATTAGCGTTTATATCACAGCAGGCTTTGGCAATTTCCTGTCTGTGAAGGTTCTGAGAATTCTTTTTATGATTTATATGCACCACTGGCAATGTCAAATTAAGACGATTTCTGTATAGGTAGACTTAATAAACTTCTCACTACTAAGTTTACATCCTAACATTTATGTGAGCACAAATACCTAATACACACGTAATATTACATAAGCCTGTGTAGCTGTATGTAGCTGTAGGAATGTGATGCGTGTCATATCTAAATAGCAGATCTATCTACATGGATATCAATTTTGTAGAGGCATATAATAGAATAGTAAAAGCACAATTCGCAAAAAGTAGCATGTAGTATCAACTATAAAGTAAAGCGTAGCAATTTAAAGGACAGGCTTGTGTAAAAAATGTTATATAATTGTATGAATTAGTGCACTGCACACCTAAGCTGAGAACAGTAACACACGCTTAACTCTTGGCACAAACGTTTGTTTATCTTCCTGCGAATGAAAATAATAAATTTTATGACTTGTACTTATCATTGAGACAACGAAATGACTTCCTGGTGAGTATTTGTTTTATTGGTACGTGCTTATCTTCAATAATTATGTCTTCAACAATAACGACCGTACTATATTATTATCAACTTATCCATCTCTGTATTTCTTGCACCATATCCAACTCTAATTCGCTTTCCAGGAACAAGTGTCGTATTATAAATGTTACTAATCTAGTTAGATATTAGTATAGAAATGAAATGAGATCACTCGAACCTTCAACTGTTAACTTAACAAATTATTTTCAACGGCAGGGCAGAAGGATATCATATAATATTGTGTCGATTGAGGAAAAACCTTTGTAATTTAAAACTGCTCAGATACCTCTACTCTATAATATTTACAAAAATTCATTCACTTCATAGCAGTTCATCATTTAATGTACAACTTTAAAAATAAGTATATTCTAACCAAAATACAGATAGATAATAACCGAACCTTTTCTGCCAGTTTACACGTGCTAATCCTCATTTTACTAATGTAGCGTAATGCATTATCATTATTAATATGAATGATTTGTTTGAGAGAACTTGCGAATATTAATGTCATTTGCATTTGAAAGAGTCATAAAACTTAGAGCAGTTTACTTTAACAAGCTTGCACGTGCAGACCATCAATATTTAACTTGAAGTCATAATGAAACAATTTTCTTTCTCACGGACAAAAAATGCCAGCAATAATTGTAGCTATTAAGTGTGAATTGCATTGCATGAAATCTATTTCCATAAAGTGATTCACAATTCACAGAGGAATCGGAAGTCGTGGGAGCAAAGGAAAATAATGTCATGACTAGTTAGAAATGTGTAAGTTATTTCTCGATGTAACTGTTCGTCTCTTTGCATTCTATAGGGTGTATAATTCTATCTTTCCTTTACTATGTCATTTATATGGTACAGTTTCCATCTCTCTACGTGCGGGTTGGAAAACATTGAGTTCCAGACGCGTGTACAATAACACACAGTAAATCCAGTTAAGCCTCAGTATTTACAATACTCAATTTACTACACAGTTACTATTTATAATGCACTCATGACACAGAAGAAACCCCGAATGTTTTAGTAGAACTATATTTGAGTATACTATGTTTTGTTTACTACAACCCGAATGTTTTTTCAATCGTTTTTTGAGTACATTCGATAGTAGTTAATGTGTCAGTTCTAGTCGTATATTCTACTCCGTCAAAATACAAATCTCACCTATTAATAGAAAAAGGGAGGGTTTTTTACCAGTTTACCTACATGAAAGAATCCCTATAACTAAATTATGTATTGCCTGCAAAGTTCTTAGTGACTTTGTCAATACTGAAATTGAAACTGAAATAATACAAACAAATACCGCCTGTAAAATGTAATCCGATTGCGTAGCGCTAGTAAATAACTAAAGACGCACAGCAGTAGGCAGTAAATTATAATGTGTTCATTCGTCGATGCCACATAGAGACATAAACAAAGCGGTAGGGCCATAACTCGCAAGTTGGTCCTATCACGAAACATAGAACATGTCATCTCTCGTCTGAGATCCACATCTTTTGCTCTGTTTTTTCCATCATCTCTCGATTAGCAATCTCAGTCTTCGAGATCTCGGTTCTCAGCTTCATTTCACTCCACATCCAGGTATGTTCTTTGCTTTATCCAATCCTGGAAAGGCTACAAAAGAAGAAGGACAATTCTGTGGAGCATAAAGGGAAGGAAGAGGACATATAATATAGGGACACACAGGTACATCTACTCTTAAACCAAAGCATATTTAATACACAGACACAAACTACATTGGAAAATAAAGATAAATGAATACAACTGTGATTCTCTCACTCACTCAGACACAGATACAACAAGTACCTACTTGTAGGATCTATAATGAAGAAACGCAGGAGTTCAACAAATATACATCGCACCCGAAGACAAGAATGAATCGATGAAATACGCTTCTTCCTGTGTGCAATATGTAAAATGCACATGTCACAATCGCAGCTCTACATACTTAAATTTCACTAACGCCCATAAACGCAGTAAAAACAGAACTATGCGTACAAATGAGATTGAGATTGCAAGAGTTACTGCATTTAGCAGATCTGTGAACAAATATCTTTGTGCCTTGCCAGCATGAATATCAAATGAAATACTTCTAACACTTTTTGGTAGTTAAAGTTATCTGCTAAATTCGAACTGCTTCACTTGACTTTGTAATTTGTAGCAAGATGCATGGTCGTTTACAGCAATAATATATTTGGCTACCATGTAGCCAAAAGGATGTACCTATACACATACTACACACATTTACTGATACTTACTTACATTTAGTATAGTAGACCATAGACGGGTATTATCTTTAAGGTTGTATAGTAATCTGCTATTAAATTTCCACGCACTAGGTATGTGGGTGCGAGTTTTGTAACTAATATTATACGCTTTATTTATAAAGCCTTGCCAATGCATGTATTTGTATAATGCATATTATCTGTACATGAGTGCAAAGTAATGAATGTATATAATGCAATGTGTGTGCAAATGTACGTAAAAGGAATGTAATCATGTACATAATATGTACTCTGTGCTGTAGATCATTTAATTTAGAGCTGAGTAGTTAAACCCGGTTCAATTTCAGAAGTGACTTTCGAGAGAGATGAGACTTATGGTTGATGAAACAAAAACTTGAGTAAATCAAATGGGTGGTGTGTAATGGATTTGTTTTACCAGACTGAGAGTGCAACTTCTGGGTCTCGGTCAAAGACAACATTCCATATAGGCCAAGTCTTCTACGACAAGGACCGGCATACTGAAAACCATATATCTGTATACCAGTCGTCTTACATCAGATGCCTCATTAATTTCTGTCGCTCGTATTTTTAGTCTCCGCGACGAGATGAAAAGTCAAAGACTAATCGTCTTCTTCGTTCCTTATCTGACTGAACATCATTCCTCCCAAGTTTGGCCAACCGAACTGCACACATTCTCCCTAGAATCTTTTTCATTGCAACAAAGATACATTTCATGTCTCATTCCTCTAGTTAACCTCCTCAACGTTTCCCAACACCGGGAAATTATTTACTTCCTTAATACTACGAGGATATAGATACCTAAGTCCTGATTTCATCACAAGACAATCCATTTACCTGCCAACAGCACATTAGCTCAAAACATTGTCAATTTATACTAAATGGCCCGATTTTGTGTTTTGTGTTTGGCTTTACTCTCTTTGTGGGTTTACAGCACCAGAGCATTAGATTCAGATCTCGTTCTGGGCATCGGTGACAAATGTGACACAAATTCAACGGATTTGAATTTAATTAACACCATCACGTCAGATCAAAATAAATCATCCAATTTCCCTTTTCCTCTTGGGGGATTGTGCGATCCGTTGATTCCATTGGAGTGCGTCGGTGAGCGTTGTCAATGTAAAAGAGGATTCACCCTCAGCAGAAATGGAACGAAATGCCTGGAAGTGGGCAGAAATGGCCTGGAATCCAGTTGCGAAGTCAAAACAAAATATTTCATAATACAATTTAATTCTAGTGTTCAAATATCTCAGATAGGAAGATAAATTATAACATGGTTAATTAATATTTAAATAATTCAAAACAGGAGAGCATTCAATGCTGGAAATCATTGTTGGGCAGACTCTCCGAATGTAACGTCAGCATAGGCAAATGCCAGTGCTACGAATCAGACACACTTCACATTGTTTTTCACCAAGGAAGGTAAATTCTACATTTTTTTCATTTGAATTTGTGTTATTACTGATTAAACATGTTTATTTATTTATATTCTTTTCCACAAGATCATTAATATGATTTTCGTTCTCACGATTTTACAACCTAGTTTAATTAAAAATTCACATCATGTACTGATAAACCAATGTAATCGGTGTTTTTCTGGCTTGTTCTATTACAACTGCTAATACACTTGCATTAGTTCATGTAGGTGGCGAAAATAAAGATTTAAAGTTGAAATTATTACAGTAGTTGTGTGGAATGGGTGAAAAAAATGAGTTTTTGCACATCAACAGAGAAATGACTTAACAAGGCCAAGAATAGTAGTTGTTGCAGCAGGAAAGCAATAAAAGTTCTGAAGGAATTAGAGTGCAGATGTGTGAGACGATAAGTTTAACGAGTCAAAGCTATGCAATGGAGTGTAGAGAAGAGCAATTATTTTTAATTGCTTTTGCATGCCATTCTAAAACACGCATAACGAGCAATGCATTTAATATGACGACAACACCTTCTAAATCCACAACCATTCCAAGTTTCAGTTGATATTTAAATTGTGGTATCATATCAGAAAATCTATGTATGTTATGTAGGTATTTAATTTTCGTTGATTTATTATTGCAATTGCAGATGCTACTACGGTGAAGGTCTGGGAGACTTTTGTCAGATCGAAGGTCTTTGCAGTGCCACGACCCCAAATGCCAATTGTCGCTCAGGAACATGTCAGTGCAAAGAGGGCTATGTGCCCTCCTGGGATAAATCTCGATGTATCCTCATCGCTACTCAGGGTCTCAATTCGTCTTGCGAAGAAAATGTTCAATGTGAGAAAAGCCCTTTGGGGACTTTATCCGAGTGCAATCAAGAAACTATGTTGTGTCAATGCTACACCATTCCAATGGTGCCCACGGTGTTTCACCAGGGACGATGTTACTTTGGAGCCGCTTTGGGCGATGTTTGTCAAGTTTCGTCCCAATGTCAAGCTAAAACCGACGAAAGTCTTTGTGGACGTGATGGGAAATGTCATTGTAAAGACGGCTACGTAGCAAATGCAAATCTCACGACTTGTTTACCTATCGCAGCACCCGCTGACGGAACTGAGGCAGAATGTGTTGAAGATATACAGTGCACCAAGGTCTTAGGACATTTCTCCAGATGTAACTTGAGTAAACAAAAGTGTGAGTGTTTCCTTCCATCTGAGACTCAGTCATACCTTAATCGAAGTCTTACGGAAAATGCATTGTCCTTGGATAATAACAATAACTACTTGAATAACAATGAAACTAACTTTATTGATTCAGAAACAACGAGTATGGTTATTGTAGGTAGTAAATGTTATTCTGCCAAGAGTTTGGGACAATCTTGCAAATTCAACAGGCAATGCACAGCCGTTACTGAAAATAGTAGTTGTTACAACGGCATGTGTGAATGCGAAGAGAAATCTTTTGTGACCAGTCAAGACGGAAGGAAATGTTTAGAAATTGCTAAGAAAGGTTTCAATTCTCCTTGCGATGAAGACAGACAATGTCAACAATCGATTTTAGGACCATTGTCTCAATGCTCGGCATCTTTGAAAAAGTGTGAGTGTTCCAATATTTTACCCGTGGTGTACTACGAGAAAAAATGTTATTTTCAAAGGCAACTGGGAGCTTCTTGTGAGTCTCACAGTGAGTGCAAAGCAGGATCCAATTTCTACGCTGAATGTATTCAAGGCAGATGTCAATGTCAACAAGGAACACAACGTCTTACAGATCATTCTTGTCTTCCTCTCATTTCTTCTAAAGCCACTCACTTAGAATCCTGTCACGGAAATATCCCATCTCTTTTTTACTTTGTGATTATCCTCAGTATTTTTAAAACCTATAATCACTTACTTTCATACTTGTAGTTTTATTTTCGTCCTAACAGCTTGTTTGTACTATTTGATGTATGTATATTATTATCAAGTTTTATAGATATGTATTGAATATGCTATTTAAATCTTCTTCATTACTCCAAAATTGTAAGGGGAGAAGTTAAATACTTTTAATGTTTAATGACGCATTGTATTTTGCATTGTAATACGGTGTTTGTTATGAGATGACATTTTAGTGCAAGCGTCATTCGTGTACGTGCTTGTATCACGATGATTCATGTCAATCATGTCCTCAAATCGACCTTTGTAATATTTTATATGTATTTTATGTATATAAAATTAAATGTACACATTGTTTATGAAGTAAAATAAAACAATGATTTACTAATTAGCTTCAAGTCGTCTTTCAATCTTTGATTTTCGTAAATGGTAAACTTCCATTCTTGACATTGCTATCATTCATTCATGCATACAATATGTGACATAAACAAACCTTTAATACCTAGTATTTGCTAGGCAAAATCCAACTAAAATGCGAGCAAACAAGTGCATACGTACCTTTTTTAGTGTTTTTGGTTATACGTAAAAACATTAATAAACCTAAAATGAATTTTACAAATTACACAATTATAATTAATATATTAAATAGTTGCAATTAAAAACATTCCTTTCGTTACAATATTGTTGCAAGCAATTGCACTATATTTCTCATTTTCATTTACCTAAATCGAATTTAAATCTCTATGTGTATTCAGTCAGTACAGTCAGTTTCAGTACTCAGTATATAGTGTACTGTGTCTCCGTTTCCCCGTGTGAGAATCTTACAAATCTACAATAATTCATACAAATATTTACTCAAAAATAGATACATAAATAGCAAAATATAATTGTTTTTTATGTGAGATTCAGTTTCAATTGAAGTGAGATTTGTCGTTTGTATTTGTATTGTATTTATTGCATCTGCCGTGTATGTTCAGTTTGTTAAGTCGCAAAAATCTCACTCTGAAAAGATATTTATGGATGGATGTTTGTGTACGTTTGTTTTGTGCTGCTTGTTTGTGGAGGCACTTGTTTGTGCGTGGGCGTTGAGTGTGGAGGCAAAGTGAGACTTTTTTGTTGCTCCTAAAAGCTGTAATGGTTATCACGAGGTTGTAACGGTTATCACGAGGATTACTGTTTGAACTGTATTGCGGCTTATCACAAATTATTATTATCGTAATATTATTCTTGCTACAATAAAAAAATCTAAAATAATAAACAAATGGACACTTTTGACAATGAACTATTTTAACTGACTTGCATAATTTCCCTCAATATTGTAGTAAGTTGTATTATTAGGTAAATTAGGTAAATTGTGTTAATTATGACAGTTAAAAGTATGAAGTATATTTTTGATGTTTAAAATGACTGTCAACTGTGCTAAACCAAATATTGTTGATAGTTAATGACTGGCTGCCCCTTATTTACTACACACGGCTTTTTGTAAATAATCAATATTGTTTGTCAATGTCAACTAATGTCAATTGTTTTGTTTGTATAATCCTAATGTCATTTATTTGTGTGTATTGTGTAATGCTAATCAAATAATATTGCCGAATGTTCACGTTTTAATTTTGGAAGTGTGACGAAGAAGTGTCATCAGCTGATTGCTATAAACACCTCCAATTATTATTATTGACAATTAGACGATCATCGGCTCAAGAATTAAGTCTGTTGAAGACTGGAAGAAACAGAGAACTCATATCGACAAATTGATCAAATCTAAATCCATTAAAGCTATTAAAATTATACGATTTTTGATTTCCGGTGGCCTGTGACCCTGACTTAATGCTTGACTACTATTGACATTTGTCTGAAGATTGATTTGACCATCGGCGACTAACATAACTTCTATGTCGTCGTGTGTAAGTGTTCACAGTTGTTTATTTGTTAAATGTAAATAATGAATGGGCATGTCATATTATTTTGGATGCGTATGTAAATATGTAAATGTAAAACCAAGGAAACTTTCGTGTAAATGTGTGTAGTACAACGATTGTTTTAATCAATTTTAATATCTTTTCATAATCATAGTTCATTTGTTTCTGTTGATGTAAACATGTGCAAAACCTTTATTTAATTCAATCATTAAAATCAGCAGGAAATAATTGATTTACATAAAACTACTATAATTTGCACTTCATTTCATTTTTAGTGTTTGATTAGTGACTAATTGGCCAATGAATTTACTTTCAGGGTATACTGACGTATTGATACATCGCATTTTCTGAACTAGCAGAAGATTTGCGCGATGGCCTCGAATTCCGGTCACAATAACACTACTGCCAACAATTTAGGCGGACCGGGTTTTCGAGTCAAATGGTCAGATCATTATAATTCGGCTTGGATCTTTGAAGGATGCGATGCTATTGCTATACGAGAAGGGACACAAACTCTTTTCGAACATTTAGTAGCGTCGAAAGTAAATCATTTTTTCGTAGTTTGCTCTTCATATTACAAATAGTAACAACTTTATTGTCTGATTCTAAATAATTCATAAATGTTTTGTCTTTCAGGAAATCATCGTGAGTTCCTCAAAACCGGTACTGAATCAGACTGTTAATTTGCCTGACTACGAGTACGAAAGGACCAGCTTATCAGAGCAAAAAAGACATGTGATCTCACAGTTGTTAGCTCAGTTAGAATTAGCTTCAGCTGTTTGTTTAGAATCTCCTTTCTTCGGAATTCTTCGAAAAAGACTGTTAATTGTTCATCGTATCCTTTTCTCATTGTATACTAAATTCCACGATAAAGATGTAGGGGTGGGTTATAAAGAAATTGTTTATATTTTTATATTCTAAAAAAATATATGATTAACCTATAACAGTGTCATTGTAGTATGGATAATATTCATTCTTAATTGTAATTTTCAGTCGGAAAACACAGGCGCTGGTGCAACTCACCCGTCGTCTGAGATTCGAGAGAGTGGTAAACGGAATCTAGAGTTGTCGACAACCGCAAGTGCAACTTTAATTGAAATGGGTGTTCGAACTGGTCTTAGTCTCATTTTTAGTATTTTACGACAAAATTGGTCCCAAAATTCGGGTGCGGTTTCTAAAAATTATAAGTATCTCTTGCTCACAGAATATATCGATTCCTTAATAATAATAAAAAAAAATATTATTCCGCTTGCAGCTCAAGCTAGTCTATGTAGTGACGTTTTACAAACTGCGTCTGATGTCCTTTGGAACCTTCCCCCTATGTCATTAGCTAACGAAATAAAAATGCCTACTTTAGGACAAAAATCTTTAAAAGAAGTGACTAAGTTTTTACGACAAATCGTTTCTCCTACTTCTGGAGCTAACCTGGAAAGTATGTGGCAAAATACGTTTAAAGATGTAATTTTTCAGTGTTTTTGAAATATATATGTAAATTGAAAGGTAATAATACTATTATTTAGGTCGTGTACTGGGAGCTGAAATCATGTTAGGATTAGCTCTTCAAAGAGGAAGTTTGCAGCATTTACTTGAATGGATAGAAATGGCTTTAAACTGTTGTGGAGAAGATGAAAGAGACATGTATGTAACAAAACCCGTCGTCATTGCTGCACTAACAACTATTCGACAATGCTGTGTGAGAGATTTTGAGTCCAAGTGGGAAGTAGACGTCAATACTGACAAGCTAGACTTATATTACGCTGCAGTGATTCTTATGAACGAAGTAAGTTATTGAAAAAACTGTATATGTAAAATTAGCTCACATGTTCACTATATACCTACGTGATATTTTGTAGCTTGTGGATGTTTCTACAAAATCTGAAGCAAAAGACAATGAAAACGTAGATGAAAATCTGTTAACATCAAAGTCAAGTATGTTACTGGCTTCTGACGCTAATTCTAATACGGGAGCGAAGGCTATTAAATCTACAAAATCACCCCAAGTCTTGGTGTGGGGCTCCAATTCATCTTTTCAACTTGGTGAAGCTGGGCCTGATAGAGTTTTACATCCCAAAGTTGCAACTTCATTCGTGGATGTTGTTAATGTGCGTATATATTTTGTATATTGATTTATAATTACAAACATTTTTAGTTTTCGAAACTAATGTTCCTAAATCGTTTATAGGCTGAAGCTGGCCAATACTGTACTTTTGCTATCAACGGGACTGGAAGTTTAAGCGCGTGTGGTAAAGGCTGTTATGGTCGCTTAGGATTAGGTAAGGGCGTTTTTTGCATTCAAAATATTTGCATTGGATTTCAAATAACGAATTGTATTAACTGTGTAGGAGATTCCAGTAACCAACCAATTCCAAAACAACTGCCAATTTCCTCAGATTTAAAATTCAAATCCGTATCTTCTTCAAAAGGAAGTGATGGTCACACATTAGCTCTAACATGCGACGGCCAAGTCTTTTCATGGGGAGACGGTAATCTAAAATGTTTTTTTTATTTCATTGCCAATACTTCACTTCATTGCTTAGGTACATTGAATGTCTTTTCATTGATGTGACTTATACCCGATGCCCTTTTTCACAGGCGACTATGGAAAACTAGGACATGGGGGTGTAGCTACTGAAAAATATCCAAAGCTAGTGCAAGGGGCTCTTGTGGGTAAAGTTGTTAAATGTATCTCAGCTGGATTTCGTCATAGTGCGTGTGTTACCGAAGGTGGGGAATTGTATACGTGGGGTGAAGGAGAAAGTGGAAGACTGGGACTAGGAGATATTAATGACAGACAAGTACCTACACTTGTAAAAGATGTTTGTAACGTTGGGATTGTGGCATGTGGCGGTAGTCACACTTTAGCCGTTTCTAGTTGTGGCAGAATCGTATGGTCATTTGGAGCTGGAGAATATGGAAAGCTTGGTAGAAAACTTGTCTTTACTATGATTAAGAATATTATCTATTATTGTATAATGAAGGATAAAGTTAACAATTAATAATTTACTAACTATATTTTATTTTAACTTGTAGGACATGGTTCAGTAATGAGAGAAATACGACCTAGAGTCATCGAATTTCTTCAAGGTTTGACTGTAGTGAAAGTTGCGGCGACAGCATATGCAAGTTTTTGTGTCACGGACAATGGCGAAGTAAGTTTTATGGACACCGTCAGGTTTATAGTTTTAAAGTAGACACAAATGTAAGCCACAAATTATAACATTTTTAACAGTTGTACGGGTGGGGAACGGGAGCCTGCCTTGGGAGAGCTTCAAATGAAACAAAGATAATGACTCCAGAACTGATTTCGGATTTAGTAGGAGAAAAAATTGTTAAATTATCATGCGGGGAATCTCATGTGGTTGTTTTGACGGATAAAAATGAAGTCTACGCGTGGGGTATTTGATTACTGTGATTAGATTACTAATTATTTAGAAAAAAGCGTGTGTGCACGTACATTCTAACTCTGCAATCTCGTGAAGGTTAAAATATCTTTGTATGTTCCAGGAAATAATTCAATGGGCCAATGTGGTTTAGGAAATTCTATATCGCCTGTATTAAAACCAAAAAAGGTTACCGGATTAGATGGTTTACAAATAAATTCCATTTCTGCAGGAACGTCACATTCTATTGCCTGGACCTTAGATGCTGAGTAATGCAAATACTTTTTATCACTATTTAAACTTCGATTATTTGTAGAGTACAAATCAACGTCTTTTTTCCAGTGATAGGTTTGTCACTCCTACTCCTTTTTGGATGGATGTAAAAGAGGACACAATATCTATTATAAAAAGTTTTCTTCAGCAATATGGACTGAATTTCTCAAAAGTACATCCACCATTCGGATCTGAGAGGTTCGTTGTACACTTTGATGTATAAATGGCTTTATCATTTTGAATGTGATTAGAAATATGCAATGGTAATTTGTTTTTAGCGAGCATCAAAATTTCGTGGTTTTATGCCTTCGACTTCTTAATGGACATTGCTCCTTGATGGTTCAAAAACCTGTGTTATCCGGTTCCTCATTAGAAAAACAAATCTCTGACTTAAGAAGCTTATTTTTCAAGTATGTAGCAAAATACCATAGTACTTGTGTATAATGATGTTTAGTGCTACTTTTCAAATCCTGTTATTATGTTGAAGTAATATATATCTTGATTTTTAATAGAATGTTAGATATGAATTTGCCAAATCCAGTGCAACAAGCAGTGGGCGAAACTTTATTGACTGGAGCTCCAATACTCCTTCCACCTCTTAGGGAAAAAGTCTGTCTACTTTTGGACATGTTGAAAGATGTCAATAGTCTTAGCAAAGGACAGGTATTTTGTTATTTGCACTACATATGTAGCATATTTTTGTTAAAACTTAATAAATAGTGAATGCGTTTATTAAGTAGCGGTTTGCTACTTTATAAGAATGTGTTTGAGTGTGTCTGTGCATATATGTATGTGTATGTATCATCATCATCATCTCTGAACTCAAACCGCTACTTGATTATGCGCGTTTTTTTAACGGTTTATTAAGAGTGCAATATTTGTAACAACCCAATATTTCTGATTTTCAGACATTGTTATGTGGAGTAATTTTTACAAGCTTAGAAGATCATCAGCAAATGGCTTATATGCTGGGATTGGCTCGTCCATCTAAACCGACTGACCAATTCACTGTTGGTGAATTGGCTTGGACAGAGCAATTGATGAACAGTTTGCTCAATATTCTTGCAAATGAAATCGTAAGATCCCACATAAAGATAATAAATTAACTTTCATAACATCAATTATATAACCATATTTAAACGATAATATTATGCTACTATACCTACCTATGAAATCTTTTGATTTTTAATTTCAGGAAAAACGGTTAGATATTCTCGAAAAAGACATTAACAGTGAGATTCAAGATGCACCGATAAGTGTGTTCAGCCAGCGACTCCATGACTTACTGACATCCCTGCAAAATCATTTATTTGCACATTGCCTTTGCTCTACGAATGCTAATTCAGATTTTGTAAGTTAGTTGTATGTTTACTTGTTGTAAATTGAATGCAATTTATTACAACAAGAATATTATATTTTAATTATTAAAAATGTCAGTTATCAAATATTTTACGTTATTTCGTATTCCTTTCAGGACTCAGCTATTTGGAAGATACTCGTAGACCATTTACAAAATCTAATTGAATGTACTACAAAAATTTATAAGCGAATCAGTCAAGTACTAATGGCAAAACCCGAATACCATAGCAAAATTGCAAGTAAGGCGAGCTTAAAGAAAATCTACATCTCTAAGTTATTTGCGCTTAACATTCTTGTTTTGCTAGAAAAAATGTACTTATAAAAATATACCTTTGTTGTAGGTGTAATGTACGTTACCGTTGGGGGATCCATGCTTTCAAGAGTACTTCACACAATGTTGCTACCTATAGGAAATCACTTCAATGGTGTTATACATTCATTGTTAAAATTATTGTTAGCCATGGAAGAAATTGTTAAAGATTTGCCTCAGGCGGAGGTTCAACGATATCATGAAGACTGGAATCCAGGTATAAAATACAACCAGATCGTCAAAACTGGAATTATTTGTCAAAACATAAAGATGAATACCATAATAGCTGTGTTGATGGTTTGCTAAAGAATAACTTTTAGTGGTGTATATGATTTTAGAAGCACATACTCCTACAGCTCCAGAGTCAGATCACAATGTGGACGATAAACCCGATCGAATGTGGACTTGGTTCATGGATATGGAACGAACGTGTAGTCATTTAATAGGCAGGCTAGTAGGTGAAATGATCCGTGGAACACCCAGGATAAATGAGGAAAATGTGTGTAAAAATTGGCTAACAAGCAGATTGTTGTCTTACGGTTTAGAAGGGGACACTGAAAATGTCGGTAAGTGCAATTATTAGAATCCTTAGACTACCATTACAATAATAATTATAATAATTATACAATGAATTACAAACTTATATTTTGTACTATCTTTCATTTCATTTTTTGTAACAGAAAACATCATTGATGAATTATGTGCAATTCTGACCATGAAAAAAGATGATTGGATGGAACAACTGAAAATGGCTATCGATATGAGATTTAATGTTGATTTAGTAAATTTGTTAGGGATGATAACTCCTGTTCCTGTCAATGAACAAGATGTAATTTTAGCTTGATTTTTATAACAAAAGTTTTAATAGTTGACCTGTTAGAAAGAATAATAAATTTTAATGTCTTGATGTAAAACAGTCTGGAAATGTAAGCTGCCTCTACGAATTAATGTTTGAACATGCCAAAAGTTTAGACTGGGATACTTGTGATGTGGAAGACGATCCGCTACTTGACTCCGCATCCCGAATACTTCTGTTAGCCTTGCTAAAGCACACTGGTCTAGTTGGCCAAATGGCAAATATGTCTGTGTAAGTATTTTTTTTCCTCTCTGGTCACATCTACTGTTAATTTTGCGGGTTTCTATTATAACTTTTGTTTGTGCAGCGTTCACAGTTGAGTAATTAAAAGTTTGTTTTATATTTTAGACCTGAATCTCGACATAGCACTAAGCTTGACGAAATATTTACCTTGGTTTTTCATTTACGAACTAAGTTATTGGCAATTAGACAAGACGAACTTTTAAAAAAGAGCTTACCCCCTGTGTCGTCGATAAATGAAGAAATCGAACCTCAAGTGTCTAGTCAAGGCAGACCGAGCACTTCGACGACAGCAGTCCACATTCCCACATTTAATCAGCTTTATATGGAGGATATTTCAACTAGTCCTGCTTCTCCAGTCATCTACGATCAAAGAACACGAAGCAATCCAGCTATGGCTGATGCTGATGATGCTGAAGATAATTTTTCCCCTCGTCGAAACGTTCCTGCGAGGATCACTCCGCCTACTCTGCAGTCAATGCTCCCGATCCCTTCTACTCACAATCACAACCACCCAATTTCACGATTTCCTGATTATTGTCCAGTGACTGAAATGGAAGAGCAAATAGCCAACAGTTTAACAGCTGCCCTAAACCTCTCTACAAGATCCACAAGTCAAAGTGTACCAAGAACGTATCGAGGTTCGGGGAGAGGTCGAATTCGAACCAGGATTGTTGACGACGAGCCTTCGCAGTCTTCACGTCCACTTCCTGTATTGGCGTCGAGTACAACTTCGGTGATCGATTTGACAAATGAACCTGACTCTGTGGAATCAGATTCCCATCCATACTTTTTGTTAGGAGCTCCATCGTCTAGGGTAAATCACAACTCCGAACCGTTTAATAACGTTTGTCCAACACCTGGTACGGGAGGAGCTGCTCCAAGTACGAGGCAGACGGAAGTGAAACCAATAACTCCAGAAGAGAAGGCAGAAACTTCAAACGCTGCTGTTGAAATTGGATACGATGAAATGTGTCATGCCGTTATTAGGAAATCTTTGTTTCTCCTTGTTGGAGTAAAAGCCTCTATCAATTTCAAAGTAGCAATCAATTCGTCATCAAGCTCGTCTGAAGGTTCTGATGAAGCGGAAGTTAATGGAGATGAAAGTGACAAAGGTTCTACTGCTTCGAGTGACGATTATTATTTTTACGACATTGAAGATGACAGTGAACTACCTTCGGCCAAGAGCTCGGAAACCTTTCGTACTCCTGAAAGCAGAGTTTATGCTGGGGCAAATTGTGCACATCGTAGCCAGAAACGAGGGGCTCTTGTTGTCAGAAAACTAGGAAGAAATATTCTCAGATTTGTTGCAAATGAAATAGTCTCAAAAAGGGAATGGTTTACCGAAACAATGGTAGCAACTGACGGATGGGAATCAGATCCAAAAATTCTATTGATGGCAATGAAAAAGCAGCAAGAAAGAGCTCATATGAGAATCGAAGCTTTGGGGAAAATATATCAATTAATATCAAGTTCAAAATCTGCAGATTCCAAAAGTCCAAAATCAGAAAGCGTCATCGAAGCCGATTTTCTTTCATCTGTTCATGAATTTTTACTTGCCGGGTGCTTTCAGCTTGGTTTGAATTCTCCTATCAATCTTTTGAAAGGAGATATTAACAGTGCAGCTTTAGAAATGCAATTGCAACTTTCTCACTATTTGGACTCCATCCAAAGTGCTCCACATCATTTGCAAAAACATGTTATTGAAACCGTTCACAAAATAATGCAATGGATTATCGCAAGTCTTCATGGTCAATGCCTTGCTTTAGGCCCCAGTCCTATGGCAGAAAAAATTCAAAACGACGAAGTGAAATTGTTGAATTTATTTGCACTTAGCTGTCGTTTTAAGGCTAATGATGTCAAAATTGTTGTTAACTCAGGTTTACTATTTGTTCTTGAAAAGTTTTGCTCCAATAACCCGAATGAACATATCGGTGTTTTAGGGAAAATTAACACAGATACCTGGTCAGGGTTACCATATCCACATTATGTAACTGTTGCTAGTGTTCGACTTCTTCATATGATCGCCGTCTCTGCTGCGTAAGAAAAAATTCTAATTACTTTACTCATGTTTACATTTATCTTCATTTATATTCTAAGTTAACCCTCTAATTTTTTGTTTTGCAGAATTAACGCTAATAAACTACCAGATTCGGTTATTGAAAGAGTTGTTGAAGTATTATACTCGCAGTTATTTTCATTGCTCACCGTATTGTGTGGAAATCGAGTCTCCTGTGAAGGAGGGTCTCCAACGCCTGTAGGAACACCAGACACGCCCATTGTGTCGTTGTCCCCAGTTGCGGAATCTGAAAAACATGTTTGTGAATCTCCATCTTTCGTAAGTGAAAGTTTTAATTACAAAAATAATTATTGTACTTTTCATTCTTAACTTAACACTTAATAAAATATGGAAATTTTTAGGGGCAACCGTTATTGACTCCGCTCGAAAAACAAGATACTGAAATGAGACTAGGAGATTATTTCGTTTTCCTGCGTCGTCTGATAGCAAGAAGTCCAATGGGAAGATTTCTTTGTCGACCACATTGGATTAAGTTACTTTTATCATTTTTGTCTGTCAAACCATGCAACGATGTAGAAACTTTTCTTAAGCTGGAAGAGGAAGAAGATGAGGAAGTCGTTTGTGGAGGTAGTCCGAGAATGGCTTCCCCTTCATGTTCATCTGTACCGGGAGGTGGTAAATCCGATGCTGGCTGCAGTTCTGGAAACAGAAGTCGACACAGTAGTCAAAATGGTATCGGATTGTCTGAAGTTGGTATTCAGATGTGCAGGAATATCTTATTTACTCCTGGACTTCGACCAAGACTCTTAGCAGTTCAGCTTCTGGAAGTTATTTTGATGGCAATGCCAAAAGACATGTGTGATTTAAAAGAACAGGTTTGTCTTCCGCTAATTTTTAACCTAATTTATATTTTCTCTTACTGTCACTCTGTATTATAGAGTCTGTAAATCATTGAAAAAAGTTATCATGAATGAAGTGAGACTGTTGTTATTCTTATTTAACTTCACCTTTTTATGAAATTATTTGTGTACAGGTTGCAAAAGACTTACTACAACAATTGTCAGATTGTGTGTGGTCGATTCCTTTGTATGAAAGGGCCAAACGAAACATACTGAACAGGGAAGAAGTTTGTCGAAGCATTTATGGTAAGAAGTTCAATAAACGTTTTATCAGTATCATTATCAAGGCTTTATTGTCAAACATTGTTCTTTAGATTAATGTTGTTTTATTTGATTAACAGGTGAAATGCTTTTTTCGGATAGAAACGATAGTATTAAATTGATTTTTGATACGGACAAGTCTCTCTGTTGCTACATCGAAAATAGTCTTAACCTTGTACATGGTAGGGGTGGCAGAGGTTACGGGGTTGCTAATGTTGGCTTCTCGTCAGGTAAGTTTGTTTTATTCCCCGTTGTACTTTGCACATGAAAACGTTTGAAAATTCTTTTTATAATTGATTTGTTATTTACTAGGTTGCCATCAATGGAAGTTTTTAATCGTGAAAGAAAACAAGGGAAACGAAGGTACTTGTATTGGGGTGTCTAAGTGGCCGATTAAAGATCAGAGTCATAGAACTACTTCGGATATGTGGCTCTATAGAGCGTATAGGTAAATAAATATCAAAATTCCTTACTGTGATTCTTATTATGTAATATAAAAAAATCGGTCTGTACATCGATGTATTTGTGTGAGCAATTTCATGTGAGCTTATTTAGCTAATATACAGTACTCATTGTAGATATACGGTTTTTGACATGCATCACAAGAATGAGAGAGATAAAATATAAAATAGTGTACCTACATATTATAGTATCAAAAATTGCATATGTGTTGTGTATGGTATACTTCATCCGATACTTTCTTATATCTGTTTCATCAGTTTATTTATATATGAGACTGCTTCTTTTTTCGTGGATGAACTATGGACATACATTTACAATTCAACGTGTTTTTTTGCAGTGGAAATCTTTATCACAGAGGAGAACTTCCCCTTTCGTTACCTAGTTATACGCAAGGAGATTATATCACAGTGGTTCTTGATGTTGACAACAAAACACTAAGTTTTGGAAAAAATGGAGAAGAACCCATATTGGCTTTTCAAGATGTTGAAGCTCCTGAGTTGTATCCTTGCGTTTTGTTTTACAGCACAAATCCTGGAGAAAAAGTCAGTATTTTCCAACGTTTTATTTCACATCATATACTCTGCAGTAAACATAAGACTTTATTATTGCTTTGATTTTATATAGGTAAAAATAACCGATTATGAGCCGAAGCGACCTTTGAAAACGTTATTACCAGGAGAACCACAGTGCGCTCCAATAGCAGCTACTTTAGCAGAATCTCATGTGGCACTCATACGGAAACTTCATTGCACAGATGGATGGACAAAAGCTGTAAGATTTTATCTTATTTTATGGACAGTTAATGTATGTATTTTAAAACTGCGATTTTGAGGTCATAACGACTCTTTTGCTATTAAGATAAACGAGTGCTTACTTGAACGGTTGTACAACGGAAAAGAACTATTTTACGATTCGAGCGGAGATAAGACACCAACTCCTTCCGAAGCTAGCGAAGTTGATTTAGAACCAGAAGAACCTAATCCAAGAACTTCGACGGAAACTGACAAGGAAAGTGTAAAAAAGATCATTCCCGGTAGCCACGAAGACATAGAACGTTTGTGTAAAGAAGTATGGCCAGTTTTGGCTGTGATTGGAGGGGTTGACAGAGGGCTTCGCGTTGGAGCTAAATGTATTCACAGACCAAGTGGTAAGAAAGCTATAGTTTTGGGGACTCTGAAAACTGGTCTGACGTCTGTTAAAGTTCAGTGGGACGATACTGACTCAACTGTCAGGTAACAACTCAATAAAACATTATTGCTATTTATGTAACATTTATATTTGTGAAAGTTTTATTTACTTATTTTTTTGTGTTGGTCCAGTGATGCTGTGGTTAGCAGTTTAGAGCCTCTTCCTGGTCCGCAATTTGATGCTGCTAAATTCAACTGTATGACCGCAGAAATTATGAGATTCCTCACTAAACTATGTGGTATCACAGATGAGGTATGCAAATTTGTAGCAATGTTAAATAAATGGTTTCTTTGTTTGTAGTAATTTATGACAGAATTACACTATGAATTACTTTTGTTTCGTTATGGTAGTTACATTTTCCGTCGGAAGATCCTGACCATCCATTTGAGAATTTCACTGTGGAAGAAAAAGCAGGGGAAGTAGAAACTGAACAAGAAGAAATGACGACGTCTCTTAAATGCATCAAGGATGAATCGTCTTTAATGTACTTGTGGGACTCTGCCAATTCGAATACTGTATATCAAACACCCAGTGTGCAATTACCCGCAACGAGTTCTTCCACGGCCGTTGAGGCTTTGTCGTCTCAAATGGTGTCAGATATTATTCATGAAGTCACCAGGAAAGGTAGTGTGGATTCGGTTAACGCTGTAGACGGTTCGGGTACTGCTTCTAGAGACGAAACATTCGTTAATGAGGTGTGTAACTGAAAGTTAATTATTTTTGATTTTTACTTATTTTTATTTTGACTTTACTTTAAAATTGTGATTGCTTGTGAAGGTTGAAAAAAAGAGAACCGAATTGGAACTGGAAAGTTCATTCGTCAAGATGGCATTCATTCAGTTTGGAGCTATGAAGTCTCTTAGCACGATATTAAGTTGTAGTTACTTTGCTGAATTCATACTTGTTCCGAAAAGGAAGAAGGGATCAATGAGACCATCAACAAGCGATACCAAGGACAAAGACACAACAGAAGAAAAAACTCAAGCTGAAGGATCAGAGGAAAAAAGTTGTTCAATGCCGTGTCCAAAATGTGGAAAAATGAGTCCTCCAGATAAAGATGGCGATTGTCCTTATTGTATGGAAACCACCAGTTTGCAATCCGCATTAGCAGAAGCATTTCGTCATTTAGTTAACGTAAGTAATATCTTAGTCCATTCAAAAAATTTCAATTTCAGGTTGTGGATTTTTAGGTTATTACGGGGATATTTTTATTTCTAACAGATGAGTGTCAAACCCTGCAAAGTTCCTAAATTGGTTCCATTGTCTGAATTTGAGCGTGTACAAAACGTTATCCATCACCTACATGTAAAGCAACTTGTGGACTCCATAGGCCCACGTTTTAGCTCTCATATTTCATACTTTGAAGAAGTTGACGAATTGCAGAGGGAACCATCTCCACCTTGTCCACGAAGAAAAACACAACAGGCTGAAACACCAGAAACTCGATTTACCGGAACAAGAGGAAGAACGTTCCTCCCCATGACATTGGCTTCAATTGCAGGACGCTTTTATCCTCCTCTTCGATTTTCTCAAGGTAAATCTAAAGCTGACTGTCTAGTGACACATTTAGAAAAATTTTCTTATCTAAATTAAATGTTTCCTTTTCAGCAGGATCATCCGTAAGTCAAGCGAGCCAAGAAAGATCTGCTCGTACAGCTGCTAATGAAGAACGAGAGAGATCTCAACCACCTGAAAATTCATTATGGCGTGACAGTGATGAAAGTAGTCTCCTTCAAACAACTACAACTAGATCAATGGCTAATCCTTTCCCACCTCACCAACCAACTGCTCTAAGACGACGACAGCGTCGGTCACCTTCCCCTCCTTCGGTTCCTCGTTCAGGAGGATCCGCAACAAGTGCTGCTGGTCGTCTTCCTACAGCTTTAATAGAAATGGGCTTTACAACGAGACACATCAGAAGTGCTATGCAGGCTCTTGGTAATAATACTACAATCACGATACAAAGCATACCAACTTTATTTTGTTGCATGTTACAAAATTGTCGTTTAAAAAATAGTGTAACTTTCTAATGATATTTATTTATATAAAGGTCATACCGGTGACTTATCAGTGGCCGCTGTGAGTCAGCTAGCAAGTTGGATGTTGGAGAACCCAAGCATAGAGTCTGACGAGTCAACACCTTCGGACAGATTTGTCAGACCTTGGTCTCTCGGCAGTTCGGGTGGGCATGTATCCAGAGCCGACCAAATGGGCAGAATCGAGGTTATTTTTCCTAAATTGTGAAAAAAACATTTAATATTTTAGTAACACACCTGATTAAAATTCGACCATTTGTTTTTAGACTGACTCTCGACGCGCAGAGAGATTAAGTCAAGCCATTGCAACAATTTCTTCCTCTCCTGGATCATCATCTTCATCGGATAGTTCGTATCAACCATTTTCAAGCCGTAATGATTTCTAGGCTATTATAATACCAGTATAATGATCTCTTAACTAACATTTGTCACCGACAATGTCTTTTTGTTTAGATGTAAGTGAGCGTGTTAATCCAATGGCATTGGAAGATCTTTTGTCACGTTGGCCAAATCCGGAGCGTATCCAACAAAGAGGAGGACGTGATCGACAGCATCCTAGTTACCAAGATGTTCGTAATCATCGACCAATGAATATAGAAGAAGAAGAATGTCGAACACGATTGCAAAGAACAGAAGCTTTATTGAGAATTGTAAGAAATGTCCAAGAACCCAGCACATCACTTTTCAGAGTAATAGATTTAATGCTTAGTTGAAAAAAATAGAATTTTCTTGCTGAATGAAAATCTTATGCAGATAATCTTTGTATTGTATAGATTCCGATCGTGAATTTAGGAACCCAGTCTGGAGAACGAGGTTTATGTTATTTTTGTTCCAGTCTGGAGAGAGATATAACACATCATTTTATAAATCGCCATCAAGGATGTGGTTTGCAATTCGCTGACGGATATTGTGGGGAAGTGAGGGATGGAACGTATTATCTCTTATGTGAACAATGTCATGATCAACATGGTGGGCACAATATGCAGCGACTTCAAGTAAACAACTCCAATTCATCAGTACTAGAAACATGCCTTGCTCTTCCCCCATTAACAATGACTGGAAGCAACGAACCAAGTAGCGAAATAGGAAGAGACATTGATGATCAGCTCACCGATGGTTTCATACGAGAACGCATTCCTGCAAGTTCATATCGGGAAGGCGCAACTACCGGTTTAGACACATTGGGAGGAATTCTTCCTTATTTAGGACTAAGGGAGCGAAAACCATATCCTGGAAATGTAGTACTGGATGAATATGATCCTCTGGGAACCAAAATCGTGGATAAAGTTTCAGGACTTAAATCTGGAGGTTAGATTGTAAAATAGTCGCATTTGCTGTGTCCTTTTAGTGGAATTGGTTTATATCTTTTGAATGCGTTACTATTATTACTTTAGGTTTAAATTCAAATGGAAATTATCCCAATCGTGTAATGGGAGAGCAAGCTATGTTGATTGATGACTCCGGTAAAAGAATAAAAGCGTTGAAAAATTCTACTGAAGCAGCCCAAGTAATGATTGCTCGCGGAATTGTGATGCAAGCATTAACTCTTTTAAGCATAAGGTCAACTTTTATTTGAAGTTTTCACTATAATTTTTATTTAACTGATCGACAATTTAATTATGAAGTAGTCAAATTTTTATTGTAAATTTTAAAAATGTTGACTCGAATTTAAAACTTTTAGTGAATGGTCTTGTGACCTTTTGGCAGCCTTGGAGAAAATAGGACTTTCGGACGTTAGAAAGTTAATAAAATTAATGTGTCTTACTGCCGCTGGGAGAATTCAAGCTCAAACTGACTGCAGTGACGATGAGAATCGATTTTACCATCCAGGATCCAATCGCTTTGGACCATGCAGATTTCTGAGTATGCCATATGACATTAGAACCTGTACGAAATTACAGCATATCAGCAAAGCGGTTGAATATTTGCTTACAACGTCAGATTCAAATCCAGCCAAATTGGTTTTAGAAATGTGCACAAGGGTAAACTTACAAGTTTCATTTCCATGTACATATCATCTAATGGTCGAGTAAATATTGATTGACACGTTTATTCATTGCAGGAACTCCTGAGTGCTGCTGTAGGTTTTATTAAAGTCAATTCTACTTGCGACAATACTCAACAACCTAATTTTGTCGTCACTATGTCCCTCGTTAATCTTTTATGCGGACATCCATCTGTTGCCCTACTTGACAAAGGTATTCCAAAGCTTTACCATGTTAAGCATGTTTAATAATTCCCAAAATGTACAACAGATTTAATATCTCCTTGAAATACTTTCAGATCCAAATAAATCTCCTCTAAGTCCATCAGAGATCAACTTAGACGCTTCTCTCTACCTTGTTGAATCTCTCGCAGCTTGTGTAATGTCAGCACGACTTTCTGGAGGTCACAGACAATGGGCTGTTGAACAATTGGTAAACTTTCATATTTCAAGTGTTTACAAGAAGGATTTTTTGGTTTAAATGCTGGCATGTGCTTTCTAGGTGAAATGTTTAGCGTGTCGTGCCTCAGCAACGCGGCTCATGAACCCTGAGCTTGTGAATTTCGCTGATATTGCTGGTGTTTTACCCAGATGTGCCTCAACTGATGTTAGAGGTCATGAAAATCGAGTCATCTGTGTCCAGTGGCTTCTGAATAAAAATCATTTCGCTACATGGTAAATTCATATTTTTTTACCATATTATATTAATGCAATAAGATTTTGTAGACAATCCAAGATGTACATGGCTTAAATATGATTGATACTTTTATAGTGGATACGATGGGACAGTTCGTACATGGTCAGTTCCGAACAAAGTTCAGAATCCATTCCTGGAACACATTCTCATGTTCCAAAAGTCTTCGAACATGTTTGGCAATGAATTAAGCGGAGAACTGATATCGAATTTAAGTTGGTGTACAAGTGGGCGTTTCCTTGCTGCAAGCATGAATTACTGTTTGAATATCTGGACTTTAGCGTCTACTGAATGTCACATCGAAGATCACACATCTATGATCACAGCCCTTGCGTGGCCTAAAATTAAGCATCGATGTACCAGTGATGAGGATAATGTTGATTACCTTTTGGTTGGTAGAGTAGATGGAACAGTGTCGATTGTGACCATTCAGCCTAATTCGTCCTTCTGTACTGAAGAAATCTCAAGCTGCACTGAAAAGAGTAATTAAATTAAATTATATTTTCATAATGTACCTACTAATAAGCATTTGTACTTAATTCTTTAATCTCTCTAATATTTTTTAAAGGCGGTGTAAGTCATATCGAATGGCCAGATGAAGACAAATGTTTCGCCATTGGATTCTTTGCTGGCTATTTAAAGTTTTGCTCTAAAGATACAAATGCCAAACCACAAAAACACCGTGCGCATTTTAATGGTATCACTGGAATGAAATACGACCCATTGGGTCAAATGTTGGCCACTTGTGGTGCCGACAGATTTTGCAGACTGTGGGCAGAAAACGAAAATTACTGGATGTGTGTTCAAGACATTGAATTGGATTATGACCCTATTTCTCTTGTATGGTCTCCAATGGTTGGGTCAGGTCTGTATCCTCTGTTACTTGCCATCGGGTCGAGTTGCGGAAGCGTGACAGTATGGTTGATAAGTAATGTTGTGACCGAGACTGAAGGCTCCATCAACAATGACAAACCTGTGACCAATTTGCAACCAAAACTTTTACATACTCTTCGTTGTCACTCTTTTTACCCTGTTACTAGTATGGCGATTCATCCAGCAGGAAATATTATTGCCACTGGGTGTCTCAAAGGAAATGGTGTCGTAAACTTTTGGTCTCTCGATTATGGGACCCTTGTTCACTCGTTCAACGGTCATGGAGGTGTCACGGATTTGTGTTGGATACGAGATTTAGGACTATCCGTTTGTTTTACAAGATCAAGGGTAATAATTTTTACGTTTAGTGCTGCCGAGGAACATTAAAATTTTATGAAAAGATTATTATTGCTTTATTCAATGTTTTTTATTCAGGATGTCAAGATAATTTATTTTACGGAAGAAAAAATGTTGCAGTCTCTCGTTCTGGCTAGTTGTCGATCAAGTCTGCTTCTACAAGGGTTGAACGCTCTTCATTTGATGCCAACACTGAAAGCATTGCTCACGTATCTACCAGCTTTAATGAGCGTAAGTTGTTTATATAAAAGCCGTTTTAAATAGGTAAGACATAATTTTCATAAATGATAAGGAAAATTATTTTGTTACTGGAAATAGGAACAATATGAATATGAAAAAGCGAAAGTGGACAGCGGAGATCAGTTATTGTACACTCGTTATCTCCAAAGTTTGGCATCCTTAGCCCTGAACTTGGGATTGGACAAAGTTTTGACCTATATTCCGTCAGCACCTAATGCGTGCGATGAAAAGAAAACATGTAATTTACCTCTAATGCAATCAATAAAAATGAAGTAATAGCAAGTGTATTTATCAATTGTTGAACTCTCTTGTCAATAGGCTCTCAGTGGCAATGGCTTCATACATTAGGAATGACGATTCGTACAGCAGACAGTCTCGTCTCCCGAAACAAACTTCCTAACGACTTTGTAGATAAATTTAAAATCGGTAAGGAATACGTTTAATTGTGTTAATAATTAGTATCAAAATATGTTTTCGTTGTTTATTTATTATGTAATAATTTTTGGTTTAATGTACTAGATGAGGGACAAGCATACTGTGGAGAAACAACGGATAGCATTGAATGGAATTTAGATATGGATTCTCAGGTTATGATGTGGGCCACACAGCAGCCACATGATTGGCAATTTGGTGGAAAATGTGATGTATTCATGTGGGGAAATGGAAGACACGGCCAATTAGGCGAAGCAGGTACTTTATTTGTACCAATAATATATTTACAAAATTACTGTCTGTAGTGTATATGGAAATTTATTAAATGTTCCTTCTCAGGTCGACAAGTTAGTGCTCCTCGTCTGTCTCCTTGTTTCTGTGGAGCTCAGCAAATCATTTGTGGCCAGAATTGTACCTTTTTAATTCATGCAAATGGTGCTGTTCAGTCTATCGGGGAAGGAAGTTACGGAAGATTAGGCCATGGAAACTCGGATGATATGCACACTGCGACCATAGTTTCTGCTCTTCAAGGATATGTGATCGTTTCACTTGCCACTTCTTGTGGCTCGGATGGTCACAGTTTGGCTTTAGGAGAAGGAGGTGAAGTTTTCTCTTGGGGTGACGGAGATTATGGAAAATTAGGACACGGAAGTAGCGACCGACAAAGGCGTCCCAAACAAATTGAATCTCTTAGAAATGAAACGATTGTTCAAGTAAAATTATTACATTCAGTTATACTCACTAACTTTAATGTAAAATCAATTGCATGTAATTAGTGGCATTGGTATTTTAACTTGATTTATTACGCTTTTATTTAGGTCTCATGTGGCTTCAAGCATAGTGCTGTGTTAACATCTGAAGGCGCGGTGTATGTATTCGGAAGTTCAGAGTACGGCCGCTTAGGACTCGGAAATGTTGGTAATAAGAAATCTCCTGAGAAAATATCATCTCTAATGAATCATAGAATTGGATATGTGGCTTGCGGATTAGCTCACACAGTCTGTGTGAGTTCGGATGGAAATATCGTGTGGGCTTTCGGGGATGGTGAGAATGGAAAGCTGGGAATCGGAACATGTAATACGGCCACTGTACCCCAAATTGTGGAAAGTCTACAAGACGTCGGTATATCCAAAGTTTGTTGCGGAACTCAGTTTACAGTGTTTTTAACCAAGAATGGCAAAATATTTACTTGCGGAATGGATAGACTAATCGGCCAACCTCATTCGCGATCTTGCAGTCGACCTGCTCAGGTTAGCTTTTTAGCCTTAATTTTATTAATCTAAATCGTCTTATGAAAAGTGAATACAATTACCTTTTTTTCTTCTTAAATACAGATAATGTCTTTGAGTGATAAAATCATTGTTGATATCGCTGTTGGGGCTGAACACACTCTTTGTGTATCTGCGGATGGTGATGTATTCGGTTGGGGTAGTAATAGTGACGGTCAATTAGGATTGGGACACAATTTGACAGTGAGAGAACCCGAAAAAATAGAGCCATTATCAGGAAAAGGAGTTCAACAGGTTATTTCTCTTGTTATTTGATCCACGAATCACTTACGTGTCCTCTTTCATTCCCATAAAGAATGCCAAGTGGTTGCATTTCTAACACTGGATGTCTATTTAGGTGTCTGCCGGACGCACTCATAGTGCAGCTTGGACAGCCCCTCGAGTTTCTCGTGGGGTCAATTTCCACTCTGGAGTCGATTTACTATTAGGAACGCCAGCATCTGTTCCACCGCAGTATCCACGTCTACAGAATATACCTATTCCAGCTCTCCGAGCAAGGCTCAAAATTCTTTACAATTTTTCAGATCTTTTGTTCAGCTCTTGGAATTTCTTACCATTAACAGCCTCTGTGGTAAGTAAAAAATCTACAGTATTTTTCTGATGTCAGTCAAGAACTTCTCAAATTCAAGGATTTTGTACTTGAATACTTTTAGGGTTACACACCCAGTTTAAAAACCGATCCTAGCTATGCACCATCAAGTCCTAAATTACGTCCTGTTCTCACCCCACGGGTTTACACATTGCCTTTTGTGAGAACACTACATCGTACAATGATTCAATCTAGAACATATGGTCCTCAAATTACAGGTATAATGTGCATTGTGTTTGTCTAATTTGGTCCGTTATTCTAAAAAAGAGGCATTTGAAATGAAGTAAGCAATTTATCGATGTTTTAGTTCGACGAATTACAAGTAGAGGAAAAAAGAAAAAGCCAATTTTCATACAAATTTCTAAACAAGTTGTCCAGTTACCACAATCAGAGTTACGTTTGCCTGCTCGTGCCTGGAAGGTAATTTTACTCATTCAAACCAGATGTATTATACAGGGTGTTCAGTATATTACGCTAAGTGTATTAGTCCTACTCAATCTCCCACACTCGCCTATGCATTAAATCG